>JAXQQM020059866.1:0-44033 GCA_034641835.2 Pinus albicaulis | reverse complement strand
CTCAACAGTAGCTTTTAATTTTCAAGAACTTTTCTTGAAATTTTTTTCAGAAGGAAAGGAAGTCGAATTACGGGGTATTGAAGGGAAGCCAGGAAGGATAATAAGCTCTAATGTCATGACAAAGCTTCTAAAGAAAGAACACCGAGGCGTAATTGCACAATTATGCTCACTAGAAGTTCCAACATCAAAATCATCTATTTCTGCAGATCTCCAACAAGTCTTGGACAATCATTCCAAGGTGTTTGAATCTCCCAAAGGACTCCCACCTATTCGTGATCATGATCATGCTATTCATTTGATTCCAGGAAGTGTTCCTCCAAACATCAGGCCTTATAGATATCCTTACGTCCAAAAGAGCGAAATTGAACGTATGATTGCAAAAATGTTAGAGGCAGGTATAATTCAACCTAGTCAAAGTTCTTTCTCTGCTCCTGTAGTATTGGTACACAAGAAGGATGGATCATGGCGAATGTGTCCGGATTATAGGGAGCTCAATATGCTCACCATTAAAGACAAATTTCCCATTCCTGTGATTGATGAATTATTGGATGAATTACATGGAGCAATTTATTTTACCAAGTTGGATCTTCGTTCAGGATATCATCAAATTAGAATGAATACCGAAGATATTCCAAAAACAACATTTCGAACTCATGAGGGTCATTATGAATTTTTGGTCATGCCTTTTGGCCTTACCAATGCACCTTCTACATTTCAAGGGTTGATGAATTCCATTTTCAAACCCTTCCTTAGAAAAATTGTGCTAGTATTTTTTGATGATATACTAATCTACAGCAAGTCTTGGAAGGATCATGTTCAACATGTTGACAGGGTGCTCAAACTATTGGAGGAGAAACAATTATATGAAAAAACATTGAAATATTTATTTGGAGTACAAGAGGTGGAATATTTGGGTCATATTTTATCTCATGAGATTGTTAAAGTAGACCCTAACAAAATTAAATCCATTAAGGAATGGAAAGTCCCCACAACCATAAAGCAGTTGTGCTGATTTCTCGGGTTAACAGGGTATTATCGCAAGTTTGTTAAGAATTATGGGAGAATAGTAGCACCTCTAACAAAATTATTGAAGAAATATGCATTTTCATGGACTCCTGAAGCAACTAAGGCCTTTGAACATCTTAAAGAGGCAATGTGCCTAGCACCGGTCTTAGCTATACCAGACTTCACAAAAACCTTTATTGTGGAATGTGATGCCTCAGGAAATGGAATTGGTGCAGTTTTAATGCAGGAAGGAAGACCCATTGCTTTTGAAAGTCGTCCAATCAAAGGAAAGTATTTACAGAAACCTATTTACGAGAAGGAAATGTTAGCAATACTGCATGCACTAAAGAAATGGAGAACTTACCTAATGGGAAGACACTTCAAGGTAAAAACTGATCATGATAGTCTTAAACACTTTTTGGAACAAAGACTATCTTCAGAAGAGCAACAAAAATGGGTCACAAAGATGTTGGGTTATGACTTTGAAATAATCTACAAAAAAGGAAAGATTAATGTTGTTGTAGATGCACTCTCAAGAAAGAATGAAGAGGTGGAAGCATTGCTTTGTGCCATTTCTATTATCCAACCAGATTGGATAACCGAAGCAAGAGATGAATGGAAGAAGGACAAAGATGTATGGACACTCATTCAAAAGTTGCAGCAAGATCCTAGTACATCTGATACATTTAGTTGGAAAAATGATTCCTTATGGTACAAAGATCGTTTATATCTTTGCAAGAATTCCCAACTAAAACAAAAGATTCTTCTGGAATTGCACACTTCTCCTTTAGGAGGACACTCAGGATTTTTAAAAACTTACCAGAGGGTGAAGAAAGAATTTTTTTGGGATGGCCTTAAATCTGATATTCAAAATTTTGTGGCTGAATGTTTGGTTTGACAGCAGAATAAAGTGGAAACAATTAAGACCCCGAGACTTCTACAACCTTTATCCATTCCAAGTCAACGTTGGGAAGAGATTTCGATGGATTTTATCACAGGTTTACATAAGTCCGAAGGAAAGAGTGTCATCATGGTGGTAGTTTATAGACTTACCAAGTATGCACACTTTTGTGCATTATCTCATCCATTTAAAGCAAGTACAGTTGCTACTACATTTATGGATAGAATTCAAAAGCTACATGGAAGCCCAAGGGTTATTGTGAGCGACAGAGATCCCATTTTTACTGGAAATTTTTGGACGGAGTTATTTTCTTGTTTGGGTACTCAATTAGCTCATAGCTCATCTTATCATCCTCAACCTGATGGTCAAACTGAGATAGTAAATAAATGTTTGGAAGGATATCTTCGTTTTTTTGTATCTGATAAACAAACACAATGGGTCAAGTGGTTACCTCTTGCTGAATGGTGGTATAACACTTCCTTCCGTACTGCAGCAAAAATGACCGCATTTATGGCACTTTATGGATATCATCCACCATCCATCACATCATCTTTAAGGGAAAATTTAAAGGTTCAAGCAGTGGAAGATCACATCGAGCATCAGTAAGAAGTTCTCAAACTCTTAAAGGATAACCTGAATTTGGCACAAAATCAAATGAAACAACAGGAAGATCAATATCGTAGCGAGAGAATTTTTGATGTAGGATATTGGGTATTTTTACGGCTACAACCATACAAACAAATGTCCCTCAAGCAAGCAAAGAAGGATAATAAATTATCGCCCAAGTATTATGGTCCTTACAAGGTGTTGCAAAAGATTGGTACTATGGCATACAAATTGGAGCTTCCTGCTTCTTCGCGAGTACATCCAATTTTCCATGTTTCATGCTTAAATAAGGTTATCGGTGAAAATATTCCAGTTCAAACAATATTACCAGAACTTGATGACGAAGGAAAAATCATATTGGAACCTGAAGCCGTCACAAAAACAAGAACTCGACAACTACGGAATCGATCAATTTCAGAATATCTCATCAAGTGGAAGAACTTACCCACTGAAGATTCTACATGGGAGGATGAGAATTTCATACAGAAGCACCCAGAGCTACTCAAGTGTTGAGGACAACACTTTTTTGAAGGAGAGGGACATGTTAGGTCCCTATATTACTAGTATAGTCCCTTATTGTTGTTAGTGTAACCCCCTTATTGTTATTATTGTACCCTTGTAACCCCCATTTTATTATTATTGTGCCCTTAAATTATTATTGTTAGGTCGGCTAGGATTACATTGTTGCCCACTAGGATTACATTATGGCCCCATGGACTCCTATATATAGAAAGGAGGTTTTGTAAATTGGATCATCCAAGAATTTTTCATTTATGTAATGTATTGGAGGTTGCCCCCTCGAAGTGGCTCATCTCTAAGACGTTTATATCTCTTTTATTCTCTTTTTGGAGCTGGTTACAGAACAAGGACCTAGCTATGTTCCAATGCTCATTGTAGTCTTATTTCCTGTCGCTCCAAAGAAGTCACCTCTTAAGACCTGCAACCAAATACATGAAACAGAATCAAAATCACCTTCAAAATATAATAATTCATAAATCATAAATCTATCTTAATGATGAAGGAATTTAATAAATATGTCATTCAAGTAAATACATAAAAAACTTAGTGAGAAAATAGGATCCACTTGTATTATCTTTAAATAAAAGAAGAAACCTTACAACCGCGTTTGCCTTAATTCTATACAGGTCCTTCTGGGGTCTGGAACAAGCGTTTTCCTTTGGTCTGACAAGCCCTTCCACTCTTTGAACCGGCCTAGATACGAGTATGTAATCGTTCTCGAATGGATAATGGCTAGCAAAAAGAGTATGTTTCTTCAGAAATTTCTCTTCTCTAATGTAATATGAAGTACAAAGCAAGTAATTTTTTACATATCAGTAGCTACCCTTGAGACTGAACCATGGCTTCAATTTAAGCAGAAGGGAAGTGGTTCCAGTTCCAAAAAGGAAGGGATAATTCCTCTCATAAAGGGATTAAGCTCTAAATACCAAGGGATAGGCTCCTTTAATGAAGTAATAAAGGTTCATGGATGGAGGGAGTGAAGCTTCGAACAGATAACGCCTTCTAGAAGCTTCTAGTTGGGAGAATATTCGACCATTTTGGCTTCTAGAACTTACTTTTTCTTCCATTTTACCTTTTACAGGGGTCCACAGTTTTAATACACAAAATGTGCGGTAGGTACCGCCGTTTTTCTTTACAAAAGGTGCAGTACCACAGGTAATGGCTAGGAAAAGTGTGGAACTAGGGTTTTTATGATTTTTATGAGATTTTCTCGAAATCCAAGGCTTGATTTAGGAACTTTGGGGTTTTAGACCTCTAGGGGAGCATTATATAGGTAATGATGAACCCATATAGACATTAAAATGTCATGGTGACAAAATAATGTGTAACAGATGGAAGCCATGATCGAGGTGCATCCCTTGACATGTGTTTCTTCCGTTTGGAAGCCATGATCAAGATCCCTAAGAGGAAAGTTGCTTTTACTGTGTCAACCTCGTTAAAAAATAAATCAGTCGATTAAGAGGAAAGTTCCTTTTACTGTGTCAGCCTCGTTAAAAAATGAATCAGTGGGTCATGAGGATAGTTCCTTTTAATGTTTCAACCTCGTTAAAAATTGAATCAATTCACTAGTATAAAATGATGAAATTAGTGACTAGGTGACTGAAAACGTTAGTCACCACAATTATTTCAAGTGAATTACTACTAAATTTGAGAAATTTTAAGTGGTTGAACTAAAAATTACTAACTTAAATGACTAATTTAGTTTAGGGATAAAATATATGATTACATAATAAGTGACCAAACTAAAAGCGACTAACTAAAATGACTAATTTAGTCCAGGACTAAAATATACGACTAGATAATAAGTGACCAAACTAAAAGAGACTAACTAAAATGACTAATTTAGTCTAGGAATAAAATATAAGAACAATTATTAAGTACAAAAAGTATATGAATTTGTCATTTATGTTAGTAATTTTTAATTATGTCACTCTAGAAATGAAAATTTGCAATTTTGATACTAAAGTGTGAGTTGGCTGAATTTTATTGGTTGCAGTGTATTTTGGTGGGCCAATGTGAAGCTGCCATGTGGCCCAACTAGATGCCACCACGTGGCGCCTCCACATTGGCTAAAAATTTGTTAAAGGTTGAAAGGCCTTCGTGGGAATCAAACCAATGACCTACCATAACAAACTGCAAAGCCTTACCATCTCACATACGGGTGGTTCTCAACCATAATGATTCCCACTTATATTTGAACGACATGTATGGGCGTGTTGGGAGGAGGGGTCGAGCAGTGAGCCCTGACCCCTAGTAGTATTGCATAATTTCACCCACAAGACCTATCGTGGAGGTGGACGAAGCAAAGGAGCGTGGACCAACCCCAACTCCTAGTCATGTTCACAACCCATTTTCACTTAGTCATTGTCACAAACCCACATATTTTAACTATAAGAAGCTTTTTATTATTAATATTCTCTCTCTCTCTCTCTCTCTCTCTCTCTCTCTCTCTCTCTCTCTCTCTCTCTATATATATATATATATATATATATATATATATACATGCCATATACATATACATATACATATACATATACATATACACATATATATATATATATATATATATATATATATATATATATATATATATATATATATATATATATATATATATGTATATATATATATATATATATATATATATATATATATATATATATATAATTCGTGGACATGGTTGCAATATTCATACATGAGTTCAAAATATATATTCACTAATCTATTATTCTTAAGCTTTGTAGGAAAATTAACCAAAAATAAAATCCTTGAAGATAGCTCATACTCTAGGTAATACCATATTTACCATAATTTAATTTCCACTGTAATTTGAGTAATTCTTTGTGTAAAAAATGGATATGAATACCTAACTAGAGTTACTTCCATCACTATTTATGTGTTCATTAACACTTTTGTAAAATTAAAACTATAAATATGTAGTTTTATTAATGATTACTATCCACCAAACAAGTAATTTGTCAAGTTCACTTCTCAAATTGTTTTTAATTTCCAAGACAAATCTATATAAGATTGTAAGCATATTTATATAAAATTATATTTTACTGTTGAGTGTTATTAATTTAAAAAATATATAAATAATCATAAATATTCAATTTTGTAATTATGAAAATAAAATTAGCACTCCAATATATATAGGATTCTATTTTCCTTATTTATTAATTTAAAATGTATTTAACTAATAATAAATATTCAATTGTATAACTATTTGAAAAAGGGCGCCATAGTTTAAAATATATTTAACTAATAATAAATATCCATTTGTATAACTATCTGAAAATAAAAAGGGTGCCATAGTGAATGGCCTTTTAGAAAAACCACTGTTGTCCGCCATTCGACCTCTTCATTCATCTACGGCCAAGAGTAATGAAAACCCCAAAAATAACAAAATAAAGACCAAGAGAATGGATCACGCAGAGGAAAATTTACAGCAAGAGGAGGCAGAGTACTCATCCAGAGAGCTGGGCACCACTGCAAATACATGGGTGCAACCTAACGTAAGTGGCGAAGGACCAGCAACTCATGAGGGGGACAGTGCTACATTCATTGATCACCGTCTATTTATAGTTGGAGGGTGTGGAAAAGTTCAAGATGAATCTGAAGAGATATATTACAATTACCTTTACATACTAGATACATGTAATCCACTATGTTGTTAGTCTCCTCTATTGTTTATGTAGGGTTATGAAATTTAGTTGGTTTTTGAAAACTTCATTTTATAAATTGATTTTTGGATGCATGTTGATGTTCCCTTCAATGGTTTATTGTTGGATTATTTTACATTTATGCGGGTTGGTTACCATAGAAATGACGTAGCACATACTGAAATTTAATTACATTGTTGGAAAATCTATCTTTATATTGGTAGGACGTATACCTTTTTATATATTTTCCTCTTTATTAAGTTCTTTTCTTCTTTTAAGATTGTGCAGTTTAATTGTTTTTAAATTTTAACCATCTCTTTCCCAGTTTCTGGATGTTTTGGTTCTACTTTATGGTTACTTGTGGTATTAAGGCTTATTTATCATTTTCTGTGGAAATAGGGCCAATTTAATAACATTTAACTAATTGATAAATGACTCTGGTTGTTGAGATCTCAAAGAGTTTTTAGATCTATGTTGAACACTTCACTAAACCCTAAGCCAACCAAACAAAAAACTTAACAAAAATTTAATAACGATCACACTGGAGATGAACCTATCCCATGAGATCAAAAATTTCAATGTCCAAACACAACTGCTTAAGAAGATCATAAGGATTTTTAAGATTTACAGTAAACACTTCAACAAAGCCTAATGCGGGAAAACAAAAAAAAATCAACACTTTAATAATGATCACACTACAGATGAACCCATACCATGAGATTGAGAAAGAAATCCAACATGAGAGAAAAGATCACCATCCAAGCACAAGAACTCAAGAAGAGAGTGTTATAGGTAAGTTGCTCCGAGTATTTTTTCATGTAAACAACTTGAATAAATGATTTACTGTTGAAAATGTAGCGAGCATGGTATTTTGGCTTGTGCCTTAGCCAGTGAAAACCTCGAATTTTCCTCATGAGTTAGACTCCAGTTAAGATGAGTTATTTCCATTTTACTGGAATAATCATCAACTTAGCATGCATAGAGTTGGAGCTTCAGTTATAAGAGGATTTTTCATCAGTTTAACTATAGGATTGGGTGATAGTTATTATTTTAGTTAGAACGTGTTTGGGCTTCAGTCTTGATTGAAGGACAAATGAGTTAAGAACTCTAGTTTTGATTATAGGGAGAAAGAGTGTGAGTCTCAATTAACTCGTCAATCAACAACTTGAGCTCTAAATATGAACTAGCTTAATTTACTATTTAGCATGGATCGAATATATAAAGGGAGGATGAAGACACAAGGAAAGGACAATTGTTTTATGCACAAAGGTTTGTGTGAAAAGACAACTCACGAGTTTTTGAGAGGAGCCTTGATTGTGGAGAGTGTAGGAATTGTGTCCTAAGAAATAGGAGGAACAAGAGCACTAGGGAATAGGAGATTGATTTCATGTAGAGCTTGTGTTATAAGCAATAGTAAGTCACAAGTGTGCAAGAATAAGGAGAAGAGAGTAGGGTTTGCAGAGAAAGTCAAGGCGGCAACAAAGGATCAATTGTGTGTAGGAATCGAGATCAAGTTGTGATCAAGGAAGGCCAAGATCAATTGTACTAGCTGAGTTTTTTGTGAGAAGCAGAACACTTTCTCAAGAGAGACATATTGCTTTGTAATAGATCCCAGTGCTCAATAATAATAAATAAAATAGCCACATCAAGCAGGTAGGTTTTCCCTGTTGGATTTCCTAAAAAAAGATAAGTGTATTTTGTGTGACTGTTATTTATCTCTGTGACTATCTTTGTTGAGAAATTCTGAGTTTAATCTTGGCCAGATGCTGCATAGAGTGTTTTATTTTCCTTTCCTAATCACACACATTCCAATATACCAGGACAAAGTAAGTAAATCAACTTACTTTACCCACCATCATCCAAGATCTACCATAAGCATCCATGAAAAGAGATCACATACATTCCAGTTGCACCCAATAAAAGCCACTCAACTCTTCCATACATAACCAAATTGTAAGAGAGAAAAATCATAGAAATTTTAGACCTTCTAAGAGATTTCTCCCCCAAATCCAACCATGAGAAAAGGAAATGAAAGCACCTATTGTTGGCAATATGATGCAGAAGTGTTGTCCTTTATGGCAACCCACTGAATGAAGATGAAGACATGAGATTATTGACATGCGTTGTCCTTGATGGCAATACACCTGATGAAGCTATTCTTGACTTGATGAACTTGGTACATGATGTAAATCTGATATGAAATGATGTTAGTTAGCAACATGATGCTGAGTGTTGTCATTGAATGGAAACCCACTTGATGAAGAAGATGGCAACTTCTTGATGAAGTTGTGCTTGAATATGTCTTGATGAACTAAATCTGATATATCTACAGTGAGTACAGAAGGCAATGCAGAAAGGAATTCAGTATGTGATAGATGAAAAGAGTATGTCTCTAGGCATACGCGTATTTGTCTAAGGGAAGTCACGTATGCACGCGGTAAAGTACGTGCCAAGTCGCGTATGGGCAAAAGCGCTCATAAAGTGCAAAACCAGGGGTAACCACCATGATATTGACCCATTGTATTGGGTAATGATTCGTCTAAATGACCCCGTCCAGGAATACCATCGGAAGTAATGTAGTTTTGGGCTCATGGTATTGTTTTGGCTCATGGTATTGAAAAAGGGGCTCATGGAATTGAAAAAGGGTAAACCTATATAAAGAGAAGAAATTCATTGTGCAAATCATGGGTGTGGGTGCAAGATGTATGAGCTTGAATGAATACTTCTCTCTGGAGTATATCTAAATGGAAAGGGTTACAGTTGAATGAAAGATCTGAAAGTATGATGCACCAATGATGGAGTGATGAAGAAGGGGATCTAGATCTGTATTGTACTTGTATTTGCTGGATCTATTTATGGAATGATTAGATCTGAGATGAGGCGAACATCTGTCTGAAGTAAAGGGTAAAATCTGTGTGATGTATCTGTTCTGAAGAATTGCAATGACCTAAAATATCTGAAGAACCATACACTAGTTCGCCGCAGAGGAAGCGCGTATATACGCGGCTTTTCTGAAGAGAAAGCGTGTATGCGCAGTGAAATTAGCTCTGTAATTTGTACAAAGGTATACGTATGTTGATGTGGACGGAAGCGCGTATATATGCGACATCAGTAAAAGGAAAGCGTGTGTGCAAACTAGGGTTTGCTGAAGCATGGGGTATGAAATATTTGATCTGATCTGCTCTGTTTTAGCTATCTGTTGTTGATGTTTGACTGTGCTTAAATGTATGGAAAGGGTCTAGTTTGGAAATATGATGAAACGTGGCCTGCAAGTGTTTTTCTATTGAAGTTGTTGGATCTAGTGTGAAAATTGATGAAACGTGGTCCAAGGTGGTGCTGAGGGTTGTAGCCTTCAGTCAGGGGGTCGTAGCTCCCTTCCAGGTGAGGCTGGTAAACGAGATCGGGGGTCGTAGCTCCCTTCCAGGTGAGGCTGGTAAACGAGATCGGGGGGTCGTAGCTCCCTTCCAGGAGAGGCTGGTAAACGAGTCAGGGGGTTGGAGCTCCCTTCCAGGAGAGGCTGGTAAACGAGCGCAGGTGGGTGCCTGCGTGCTGGTAGGAGTCTGCACCGGCACATATGTTGTAAGATGTTTTCTCTATAATAAAATATTGAAGGCTGAGCAACTGCAGCGGTGGTTTTCTCCCGACTTGGGTTTCCACCTAAAAATCCTGGTGTTCGTGTGTGATGCTTTGTGTGATGGTTTACTCTGCTCTTACTGTTCATGTTTACTGTTTATTAAACATCTGATGAATGAATGATGGAATGATTTAAGTGAAGATCTAATAACATAATTAGATATCTATGTATACGCGAGTTTCATAAAGGGAATCCGCGTATATACGCGAGTCTGTTTCAAGAAAGTAGCGTATGGGTTTTAGAAACAAGAAAAAGTAAAAGTTTTGAATATGCAGTAAATACTGATTCACCCCCCCCCTCTCAGTATTTTTCCCAACAATTGGTATCAAAGCAGGTTCTTCTGGAGAAGCTTGATCGCTTGAAGGAGATCCATCGCAATGGGAAGTCAAGAAGGAGTAATGTCTATAAAGCCACCTCTATTCAATGGAAGCAATCTGATATTCTGGAAAGTACGAACAAAAGCATATCTGCAAAGTCTTGGTGCAGATGTATGGGAAATCGTGGAAGAAGGTTATCAATACCCGGCAAGTATTCCTACTGATGCAGCTAAAAGAAAGAAGTATGAAATCAATGCCAAAGCAGTGAATGTCTTATTGGGAAGCATGTCTGAATCAGAATTTGCTAAAGTGATGCAGCTACATTCGGCAAAAGAGATATGGGACAAAATCATTCTAAGCTATGAAGGAGACACAAAGGTAAAAAGTGCAAAACTCCAAACTCTTAGAATTGAATATGAAAATTTGAAGATGCATAGTGATGAGAGTGTTGCCAGTTTCTTTCTTCGTCTGGATGATATTGTAAATCGAATGAGAAATTTAGGTGAAACCATAACTGATACTACTCTGGTGGAAAAGGTCTTAAGATCCTTGACTTCAAAATTTGACTCTAAAGTTTCAGCTATTGAAGAAAGGCAAGATCTGCAAACTCTTACTATTGTTCAATTGCATGGTATTCTGACTGCTTTTGAAATGAGGCAAGGAGGCCCTTCTCAAATCAAAGAAGATGCTTTTAAGGCTTCAGCAAAAGGAAAAGAAAAGGAAGTTGTCAAAGAATCCAGCTATATATCTGAAGAAGAAGAAGAAGCAAATTTTGTGAGAAGACTTCAACTAGGTACCGGAAATTTCAAAGGTAAGCTTCCTTTCAAATGTTTCAATTGTGGAAGAGTTGGTCATTATGCTGCAAAGTGTCCTTATAAAGAAACATCGGCTAAAGGAAAAGAAGTAGCAAAAAGGAATAAGAATCGATCTAGCACAAGAAAAAGTTATTATACTAATGAAGATAGTGATGGATCATCTAATAGTGAGGAAGAATGTGAAGAAGACTTTAGACTTCTCATGGATTTTGAACAAAGAGAAGAAAAAGATACTTTTGTGGATGCTCTAGAGGACAATGATTTTCTTGAAGAAAACAATCAACTCAAATTAAGCCTAGAGGAAAAGAACATAATCATAGAGACTCTTGAAAATCAGCTTGAAGCAAAGGAAAAACGCATTGAGGAATTGGAGTGTGAAGTAGTAAGTCTAAGGAAAGATAATGAGAAAGTGAAGACTCTCAATCTTAGATTTGCTAAAGGTTTAGAAACCTTAGATGAGATTATCAAGACACAACGGTCTCCTCTTATAAAAACAGGTCTTGGATATACTGGGGAATCTTCCCAGACTTCAGCACCAAACTATCTGAAAGCAGTCACAACTGGTTCTCTTCATTCAGCCACTCAGCAAGGGAACAAAGGATCTTTACAGGTAAAGCATGATCATCTCAAATCAAGGACCACTAACAAGGAGATCCCTCAAAGAAGCAACAACCAACAGGTAAATTCAAATAGAAGATTTCATGATCGCAGAAATTTCTACTTCAATGGACAATGTTTCTCATGTCACAATTTTGGTCATAAAGCTGTTCAATGTGTTGCATATAAAACCATCATGACAAGAGAAGAAAGAAAGAAAAGGATGAATATTGAACCAAATAAGAACACCTCTAACAACTTTTCTCCCCTTCAAAACGAAGTTGAATGTACTTATTGCAATAACTTTGGTCATGAAGAATCTGAATGCAGGAGCAAGGTCTGACCAAAGAAATTGTGGGATAGCATTATTGCGGAAGGTGAAAGAGAAAATCAATAGTACATTGATAGTAGATTACTCAAGACACATGACGAGGTGACAAAAGCAAGCTCATACATATAATGCTCCTAGAAAAGGAAAAGAAAGTTACATTTTGAAATGATACTCCTGCTGTAATTAAAGGAAAATGGTCTGTGCTTCTAAAAGAAAAGGTGAAGGCTAATGATGTCATGTATGTGGATGAATTAAGGCATAACCTGTTAAGTGTAAGTCAAATGTGTGATCAAGGAACAGAAGTTGTCTTTAGTTCAAAAGAATGTGTGGTTCGTGATCTTGATACAGGTAAAATCATTATAAAAGGAAAAAGAAATCCTAGCAACCTGTATGTACTGAACGGCATAGATCAATGTTACTTGAGCAAGTCTTGAGAAAATTGGCTATGGCATAGAAGGCTGGGGCATCTGAGCTTCTCTCAAATCAACAAAGCAAGCAGACTTCAAGCTGTTCGTGGTCTTCCCAATATTAATCTACGAGAAAGTATCATATGCAAATCTTGTCAATTTGGTAAGCAGACCAAAGTACGATTTAATGCCAAAGAAGGATCATCAAGTGAGCCTCTTGAACTCATTCATACTGACATATGTGGACCTATGAGGAAAAATTCACCACGTGGGGAAGAATACTATATCTTATTTATTGATGATTACTCTAGAATGTGTTGGATCGGGCTCATTAAACACAAAGATGAAGCATTTGAAAAATTTCAGATCTTCAAAGCATTGGTTGAAAATGAATTAGATCTAAAAATCAAGTGTCTTAGATCTGATCGAGGAGGAGAATATACATCAAATGAATTCTTTGAATTTTGTGAACAACATGGCATAAAAAGACAATTCTCTATAGCAGGTACTCCACAACAAAATGGCGTAGCAGAAAGAATGAATAGAACAATTCAACAAATGGCTAGAGCTATGCTCGATGATTCTGGAACTCCTGACATGTTCTGGGGAGAAGCAGCACATACAGCAGTTAACATTCTCAACAAGGCTCATGTTCGGGTAAATAGTGACAAAACTCCATATGAACTACGGTATGGTAATTCTCCATCTGTGAAGCATTTTAGAGATTTTGGAAGTAAATGCTTTATCAAAAATAATGATGAAAAGCTTGGCAAGTTTGAACCTAGATCAGATGAAGGGATATTTCTTGGTTACTCATCTTCAAGCAAAGCATACAAATGTTACAATAAAAGGCTTTGAAAGATTGTTGAATGTATTGATGTTGTTATTGATGAGTCTTCTGCAGCTCCTAAAGAAGAAAAACAAACAAAAAAAGAAGATGATGGTGACCTATGTCCTTCTACATCAAATAGAAATGATATAGACAGTGGATCCAATGAAGAACCTGAAGATGATCTATCTGAAAAAGCTCCATCCAGATATGTTCAAAAGAATCATCCTGAATCTCAAATTTTGGGTGACAAGGAATCAGGTGTATGAACAAGGAGAACTCTTGTGGGATCTTCTAATCATTTGGCACTTCTATCCACAATTGAACCACACAATGTCAATCAAGCTAGCAAAGATGAATGTTGGAAGCAAGCCATGAATGAAGAACTTGATCAAATTGAAAAGAATGATACTTGGGAATTGGTACCAAGACCACATGATAAAAATATCATTGGAACTAAATGGATTTTCAAGAACAAGTTAAATGAGAATGGGGATGTTGTAAGAAACAAAGCTAGATTGGTTTGCAAAGGGTATACTCAACAAGAAGGTATAGACTTTGAAGAAACTTTTGCTCCTGTAGCTAGACTTGAAGCCATAATAATGTTTCTTGCCTTTTCAAGTTATCAACAAATCAAAGTTTATCAAATGGATGTTAAATCTACTTTTCTTAATGGTGATCTAGAAGAAGAAGTATATATAGAACAACCGGAAGGATTCATTTTGGGAAATGATGAAAATCTTGTTTGTAGACTTAAAAAGGCTCTATATGGTCTCAAACAAGCTCCAAGGGCATGGTATTATCGCCTTGACAAATATCTTCATCAACAAGGATTTTCAAAGGGGTCTACTGATAGCAACTTATACACAAAAGTTGAAAATGGTAAACTGTTGATTGTGGTTTTATATTTTTATGATATCATTTTTGGGAGTAACGAAGAATCTTTGAGTCAAAAATTTGCTTCTGTCATGCAGCAAGAATTTGAAATGTCCCTACTTGGAGAACTAACATTCTTTCTTGGCTTACAAGTGCATCAAACTACAGATGGTATATTCCTATCACAAGCAAAATATCTTAAGCAAATTCTGAAGAAGTATGGCATGGAAGAATGCATGCCTGTAAGTACACCAATGATAACCGGATGCAATCTCAGTTCTCATGATGATTCTCCCACGGTGAATCAACCAGAATACAGATCAATGATAGGAATTCTACTTTATCTCACTGGGACTAGACCAGTTGCCCCTTCCATGAGTTGGGATTGACTGATGATTCAAGCTAATCAAAGTCTGTCGGGATGTTAAGAATTTTCAATATCTTAAGGAACTCAGACCTTGGTCTAACCAGTATCCAAAGATAGTCTTACTGTTAGTCATTGCTGATCTGATTAGGTGGACTAAAGTCCAGTATTAGTGATGAGAAAAAGCACAGTGGTGGTGCATTTATATGGGACCTAGGTTAGTATCTTGAATTAGCAAGAAGCAAATTCATGCCTTATCCGACGAAGCAGTGTGACATGGCATCATTGCACTCAACTCCTTTGGATGATGCAAACCTTACAAGATTTTCAAATCAAATGTACACCTCCTATCCCCATTAAGTGTGATAATACAAGTGCCATCAGTATTTCAAAGAATCCTGTTATGCATTCGAAGACCAAGCACATTCCCATCAAGTATCACTTCTTACGTGAACAAGTGCTTGAGCAAAAGGTGAAGTTGGAGTATGTTCCCTCCAAAGAACAAGTTGCTGATATCTTTACCAAAACTCTGCCCAGGGAAGCGTTCGAGTATCTAAGACAGAAGCTGGGAGTGTTCTCTGCCAGTCAAAAGAACAAATCTGCATAAATTTAGAAGATGGCATTGGATACGCGGATTTCCTGAAACACAGTCGCGTATATACGCGAGTTCATGCACAGAAAACCGCGTATGTTTGATTGCTGACATTTTTCTGTTTGGAGTCAGCTCTATTCAGCACAACTGTAGTGCTGTTTGGTATCTCTGATACTGTTTGGTATCTCTGGTGGTGTTCCAGTTCTCATAATTCTTTTTCTAATGTTTTGATAAAGATGCCTTGATGATTTGTTGGTAAAAGTGTTCAGGATGCACAAACTAAGGGGGAGCCTTAGTCATATGAAAAGGATGCTTGGATGCACAGATTCAGGGGGAGCATTAGCATTGCTGAGTATAATGCATTGTTGGCACTATGATGGTTCTGAAATATGTTCTCTTTCTTGAGGACTTTCTGGTGTTGGTCATAAATGGTCATATTTATATTTTGGTGAAAAGGTCTTGTTGAGACCCATGATGTAAATTTGTAATATTCAGTCATGTAAAGGACTTGTCTAATTTGTAAGCCCACTTGGTTGGGTAGCTGAGTCAAATTTTGTAAACCCACTTGGTTGGGTAGCTAGGTTGAAATGTGTAGACCCACTTGGTTGGGTACTTGAGTCTCATATGTAAATTCTCTTGGATGGATATTTGATGTAAGTATGAGTCATTGGTGATAGGAAAGTCATAGAGTCTTGTACTTCATTGAAAAATATGTTTGAAGATTCAGCATGAACTCAGGGGGAGCTTGGTCACTTCAGTATATATCAGATCTACAGAACGCTTCTTCCGCATGTGGAGAAAAGGTGGAGAGTATGTTGGTTTTGATCCGCCCTTTTCCCTTGATGTCAAAGGGGGAGAGTGACATGGTGTTTGAATGGTGTCAAAAATGGAGAGAGTGACATGGTGTCATTGTATTCTTAATGTACTTATTTGTTGTGGTAACCAAACACCATCGTGGTTTCCATCAAGTCCAAAGGGGGAGATTGTTGGCAATATGATGCAGAAGTGTTGTCCTTGATGGCAACCCACTGAATGAAGATGAAGACATGAGATTATTGACATGCGTTGTCCTTGATGGCAATACACCTGATGAAGCTATTCTTGACTTGATGGACTTGGTAAATGATGTAAATCTGATATGAAATGATGTTAGTTAGCAACATGATGCTGTTGTCATTGAATGGCAACCCACTTGATGAAGAATATGGCAACTTCTTGATGAAGTTGTGCTTGAATATGTCTTGATGAACTAAATCTGATATATCTACAGTGAGTACAGAAGGCAATGCAGAAAGGAATTCAGTATGTGATAGATGAAAAGAGTATGTCTCTAGGCATACGCGTATTTGTCTAAGGGAAGTCGCGTATGTACGCGGTAAAGTACGTGGCAAGTCGCGTATGGGCAAAAGCGCTCATAAAGTGCAAAACCAGGGGTAACCACCATGATATTGACCCATTTTATTGGGTAATGATTCGTCTAAATGACCCCGTCCAGGCTTCATCATTGGAATTAATGAAGTTTTGGGCTCATGGTATTGTTTTGGCTCATGGTATTTAGCAAGGCTCATGGTATTGAAAAAGGGTAAACCTATATAAAGAGAAGAAATTCATTGTGCAAATCATGGGTGTGGGTGCAAGATGTCTGAGCTTGAATGAATACTTCTCTCTGAAGTATATCTGAATGGAAAGGGTTACAGTTGAATGAAAGATCTGAAAGTATGATGCACCAATGATGGAGTGATGCAGAAGGGGATCTAGATCTGTATTGTACTTGTATTTGCTGGATCTATTTATGGAATGATTAGATCTGAGATGATGCAAACATCTGTCTGAAGTAAAGGGTAAAATCTGTGTGATGTATCTGTTCTGAAGAATTGCAATGACCTAAAATATCTGAAGAACCATACACTAGTTCACCGCAGAGGAAGCGCGTATATATGCGGCTTTTTTGAAGAGAAAGCGTGTATGCGCAGTGAAATTAGCTCTGTAATTTGTACAGAGGTATACGCAGGTTGATGTGGACGGAAGCGCGTATATACGCGACATCAGTAAAAGGAAAGCGCGTATGCAAACTAGGGTTTGCTGAAGCATGGGGTATGAAATATCTGATCTGATCTACTCTGTTTTAGCTATCTGTTGTTGATGTTTGACTGTGCTTAAATGTATGGAGAGGGTCCAGTCTGAAAATATGATGAAACGTTATCTCAAGTTGTGTTTCTATTGAAGTTGTTGGATCCGTGTAGTACCTTTGATGAAACATGGTCCATAGAGGTGTCGAGGGTCGTAGCCTTCGCCTTCGTGGTTGTAGTTTCCTTCCGTGAGAGGTCGTGTAAACGAGATCGTGGGTCGTATCTCCTTCCAGGAGAGGCCGTGCGTCGTCGGGGTCGTCTTCCTTCAGGAGAGGCCGGTAAACAAGTCGTGGGGTCGTATCTCCCTTCCAGGAAAGGCTGGTAAACGAGTCAGGGGGTTGGAGCTCCCTTCCAGGAGAGGCTGGTAAACGAGTGCAGGTGGGTGCCTGCTTGCTGGTAGGAGTCTGCACCAGCACATATGTTGTAAGATGTTTTCTCAATAATAAAATATTGAAGGCTGAGCAACGGCAGCGGTGGTTTTCTCCCGACTTGGGTTTCCACCTAAAAATCCTGGTGTTCATGTGTGATACTTTGTGTGATGGTTTAATCTGTTCTTACTGTTCATGTTTACTGTTTATTAAACATCTGATGAATGAATGATGGAATGATTTAAGTGAAGAACTAATGACATAATTAGATATCTGTGTATACGCGAGTTTCATAAAGGGTATCCGCGTATATATGTGAGTCTGTTTCAGGAAAGTAGCGTATGGGTTTTAGAAGCAAGAAAAAGTAAAATTTTTGAATATGCAGTAAATATTGATTCACTCCCCCTCTCAGTATTTTTCCCAACACCTATATTTATAGAGGAGGTGCTCAATTTACCCTGTAGTGAAATATTATTTTTCTAAGCTAAAATCCCCAATTCTAGCTTAAGGAGGTGTAAAGGCCCTCTTGTACAATTAATTAATGAAAATTACATGAATTTATGGGAATTTATGCCACATGTACAATGATAAGGGGGAATGATCCCTCACAAAGTTCCCATCTCCATAAATGAATGGGATGAAGGGCTTGTTCGCATGGCATCCAACCTCCCAAGGCCCATCAATAGCATAGCTTATCTAAGGCCCACCAAAAGCCTCTAAAGTAGGCTGACAACCCAAAAATTCTCCTCCAAGGTGGGTACAAGGGCTCCCAATGCCATTGACCAAGTTTGAGAGGGGGACCTTCAAGTTCCTCCACAGTTGTAACAAATCCTCCACTAAACAAGGGAGTTACACCTCCAAATATATTTCAAAGTGGGCACTAAACCCTTTTTCATTGATATAGGCTCATGTACCTCCAATAAATGAACCTTCAAATGTTGTATATACCTTCAAATATTTATTATAAGGGTCACAAAACCATTATGAAGTGGGCCCATGGCTCACAAAGCAAGGCAAAGGAATGACCAAAGGGAAAACTACGCCTTGAATATTCCTCCAAGTGTAGATTGCTTCAAAGTGAACTCATCTGGCTCCTTTAAAGGTGGGAAAACTCATCCTCTGGGTCCTCATAAGCTGGATTGAGCACCCCAAGTCTTCCATGTGTTTGTTGTGCAAAGAAATGGGCTCTTCAATAGGCAATCGCACATAGGATGAGAAAATTTCTCCTAGCAATGGTCACAAGACTTTACACGCACAGGTCATCCCATCATAAATTTCATTTCATGTGTACAAATCACCTTAAATAAAGGTTGGATCCAACCAAAAAAGCTGATTTTGGCCCACATTTAGGTTTCTCCCTGCGCCCCCTCCCCCCCTCCCCTTCTTTAATTTTATTTTTAATTCCAATGCGCATACCTATATATATTATATATAGGAGAGAGACCTTACACCAATTAATTATCTCGGACAACTTCTGCTATGAAACTAGGCACTGTTCTCTGTATTATTTTCCTCCCTTCAAGTTCCAAGTTAGTTCAGGACTTCGTTTATGATTGCAAACAGAATTTTTGTGGTGTCCTATTTACATTTGCATGCCCAACTCAAGGTCTCTTTTGAGCCTCTACTTCTTCAGCTAACAGGGTTCCAAAAGATGCACCTATAGCCATCATGTTAGCTATCTGCCCAAGTTCTTTGAACTCAAGTGATCATGTGTTTGGGATCTTGATTTGCTTCATGCTGAGTTTCATTGAAATAGGGTGGGACTGTAATGACTGCATTCGAGACAAACCTCCCTATATAGGCTTGCAAATTTACACTCCTCTTGTCTTTGTCAAGATGAATCCTTAATTTTGATATTGTAAATATTGGTTTCCATAACAATAAAAACATCAAAAATGTCTCTTATCCTTGTTTCACTTCTCTCTACAGGAGTACTACTAACATGCGAACAGTTCTTCCATTAGACATGTTTGACCCATCCACTATCCCTCCTTTGGTCCTTGTATTACTGTGCTATCACCCTCCTTTCATGTGCACTACATGGATTCTGCAAAGGACTCTTCTAGGAGATCAGAAACTATGATATCATCTACTGTTACCTTTCATGTGCACTACATGGATTCCGCAGAGGACTCTTCCAAGAGATCAGAAACTATGATATCATCTGTTGTTACCTTTCTCATGCATTCAAATTCACCTATCAAACTAGAGCCATTCTAATAATACATTTCCTTACACTTCAGCAAGTATGGTCCCAGGCCAGTATAGTTGATATGTTTCATAATGTATTACCAACATATATTGAATTGGGATAGCTCCCCTGGTTATCCAATTTTTGTCTTAAACAAAAATGTGGGTAATAATAACTCTAGGCTCTGTTGAAACCACTTATACTAGATTCTTATATTTACCTTTAGATATGTAAGATGAATGATTATCTTATTGGTCTGCATTAAGATGATTGTTGTGGAAAAATTGGGTGTCTTCACCTCATTTGTGAGTTTAAGCCTCGCCAGATGTTGCATAGAGTGTTTTAGTTTCCTTTCCTAATCACACACATTCCAATATACCAAGACAAAGTAAATAAAACAACTTACTTCACTAAGCATTGTCCAAGATCTCTACCATAAGCATCCATGAAAAGAGATCACACACATTCCAATTGCACCCAAGAAAAGTCACTCAACTCTTCCATCCATAGCCAAATTGTAAGAGAGAAAAATCACAGAAATTTTAGACCTTCTAAGATATTTCTCCCCAAAATCCAACCATGAGAAAATGAATGGAAAGTACCTATATTTATAGAGGAGGTTCTCAATTTCCCTCGCAATGAAATATTATTTTTCTAATATAAAATCCCTAATTCGAGTTTAAGGAGGTGCAAAGGCCCTCTTGTACATTTAATTAATGAAAATTACATGAATTTAGGGGAATTCATGCCACATTTACAATGATCAGGGGGAATCAGCCCTCAGAAAGTGCCCATATCCATAAATGAAGGGGATGAAGGGCTTGTTGGCATGGCATCCATCCTCCCAAGGCCCATCAACATCATAGCTTATCTAAGAAGTATTTAAATCTGTCCACCAAAAGCCCCTAAAGTGGGAAGACAACCCAAAAATTCTCCTCCAAGGTGGGTACAAGGGCTCCCAATGCCATTGACCAAGTGGGAGAGGGGGACCTTCAAGTTGCCCCATAGCTGTAACAAATCCTCCACTAAACAAGGGAGTTCCTCCTCCAAATGTATTTCAAAGTGGGCACTAAACCCTTTTTCTCTGATATAGGCTCATGCACCTCTAATAAATGACCCTTCAAAGGGTGTATAAACCTTCAAAATATTTATTGTAAGGGTCAAAAAACTGTTATTAAGTGGACAAATGGCTCACAAAGCATGGCAAAGGAATGACCAAAGGGAAAACTACACCTCCAAGATTCCTCCAAGTGTAGAGTGCTTCAAAGTGAACTCATCTAGCTCCTTTAATGGTGGGAAAACTAAACTCATCCTCTGTGTCCTCATAAGATGGGTTGAGCACCCCATTTCTGTCATGTGTCTATAGTGAAAATAAATGGGCTTTTCAGTAGGAAATCCCCCATAGGATGAGAACATTTCTCTTAGCAATGGTCACAAGAATTTACACGCACTGGTCAGCCCATCATAAATTTCATTTCACATGTGTATAGATCACCTTAAATAAAGGTTGGTTCCAACAAAAAAAGTTGTTTTTGGCCCAAATTTAGGTTCCCTGCCTTCTTTAATTTTATTTTTAATTCCAGTGTGCATACTTATATATATTATACATAGGAGAGATATATTACACCAATTAATTATCTTGGGCAACTTCTGCTATGAAATTAGTCTCTGTTCTCTGCATTCTTCTCCTCCCTTCAGGTTAAAGTTAGTTCAAGACTTGTTTTATGATTGCAAGCAGAATTTATATGGTGTCCTATTTACATTTTCATGCCCAGCTCAAGGTATTTTTTGAGCCTCTACTTCTGTAGCTGACAGGGTTCCAAAATATGCACCTATAGCCATCATGTTAGCTATCTGCCCAAATTATTTGAACTTCAGTGATCATGTGTTTCGGAGCTTGAGTTGCTTGATGCTGAGTGTCATTGAAATAGGATGAGACTGTAATGACTTCATTTGAGATAGAACTCCCTGGATAGGCTTACAAATTTACACTCCTCTCGTCTTTGTCAAGATAAATCCTTAATTCTAACATTGTGAATACTAGTTTCCATAAAAATACAAACCTCAGAAAGGTATCTTATCCTTGTTTCACTGCTCTCTATAGGAGTACTACTAACATGTGATTAGTTCTATCAAATAGGTTTGACCCTTCCACTATCCCTCCTTTGGTCCTAGTATTACTGTGCTATCACCCTCCTTCCCTGTGCACTATATGGATTCTGCAGAGGACTCTTCCAGGAGATCAGAGCCTATGATATCATCTATTGTTACCTTTCTCATGCATTCAAATTCACCTATCAATTTAGAGCCATCCTAATAATACATTTCCTCACTCTTCATGAAGTATGGTCCCATGCCAGTATAGTTGATATGTTTCATAATGTATTACCAACATATATTGAATTGGGATAGCTCCCCTGGTTATCCCATTTTTGTCTTAAACAAAAATGTGGGTAACATTACCTCTAGGCTCTGTTGAAACCACATATACTAGATTCTGATATTTACCTTTAGATATGTAAGATTCTCACTGGTCTGCATTAAGATGATTGTTATGGAAAAAGTGGGTGCCTTTACCTCATTCGTGAGTTTAAGCCTGGCTAGATGCTACATAGAGTGTTTTAGTTTCCTTTCCTTTTGCAAAGTTGCTAATTGACATGTCTAAGGAAATAAATTTGTAATAAAATAAATATAAGGCCCAAGATCTTGCATGAAATACGATGCCACAATTTTCTTGGATCCATTTCAACCACCATCAGGACATAATTAAATTGGCTTTTAGCATGCATTTTTTTATTGTATATTTAAAACAAAATTTTCCTTTCCATATGAGCTTTCATAAAATTTGGTTCTACCAACCATAGTTTGCTTCATCAAGTTTTACAACAATTAATTCTATAGTGGTTGCATTCCGAGAAGAAACACGTTCAAAATCTTTAATTTGTTGAAGCTACAGGTCCTACTAATTTCTTTAGACAGGTTTCACTTTTATTTGACTCATTATTGTATCTTAAATTAGTGGGGTTGGCTTAGAAACATAGAGATTTTATTCCTTCTAGTGCCCTAATCTTTTAAATGGTTAAAACAAGTCCATGGCTTTTGGGAAGGATGCCAAAAATAGAAATGAATAGAAACCTTTGACTCTACCCTGTTTGATTGCAGTGGTTATTGCTTTCTCCATTTGTGTCCAGACCTGCTGTTACTGGACATCCTGAGTGATGAGTCTCTCCTCCCTGCCATTCCATTCTATTTGCTTCATGTAATTGAATGTGTCACTTTTGAATCTTTCTTCCTTTGAGTCAATATGAGCCTGAGTCCTCCACCTCCCATCTCCACTTGAATATGCTGGTTGGTTGCCTAGTATGCAGTGAATTTTTTTGGAGAATCAATCAGTTCCCTATTGGGACTTCCAGGTAGCACAACTGTGAGAATTGACCCTTGCATTGGTACATCAACAACATTTAAGTAGAAGAAATGTTGCATCATCTAGGATAACATGCACTGGGAGGATGAGTTATCTGTGTTCTTTATTATACAATAGAATATTCACAACCATATATGATCTAAACTAAGTTCCAACTAGAAGTGTATTTTATGTATGCATTTGTAGTTTTAACTTTGAAAATTATTTTGAAACTAAATGAACTATACTTTACCTCTTGAAATCAGTAATTTTAAGGCATGGTTCTCCCCATCTTAATATTATTGTTGCTAACAAGTGGTGACTTTTAGAAACTTTTATGGATGGACAGGTTATACAGTCAGTTATAAAGGGAGATCTAGTGAGTGAAGTGCATCAAAAATTTTCCCCATGGGCGTCACAGGTTTGTTTCGAAACTACAATCATTTAGAATCTTAAAAATATAAATTGCATCATTATGGATCCATTGTGATGTTGGTAAATCATAGGAAATTATAATATTGGATAAATGATTTAAATGGTTTTGCAACTTTTAGCTAGATCTACATTCAAATAGAGAAATAATTGAAAGTATAATTTCTCAATGGAAAGATATTAGCATTTTATAGCTATAAAATATAAAACTAGGATTTTCCTTCATGTAAATGTCAATACTTAGAACACTACTTTTTCTGAGTTGTGGGCTTCATTATCTTCAGTGGGCATTCTTCTTTGTTGATTTGTAGAATCCATGGTCTCTCAAAGTGAAGTTTTCTCTTCTCCTAATCCAAAATCAGACAGGCAGGGTTGTCAATCACTTTTACCCCTTGAATAAATCCCAAGGGGTTTGATTGGATATTTTATGAATGCTACAACTGTTGCGGAAAATAATCCTCACTTCAAAGCATGCTAGTTCTAGGGCATGTCTAGGATAATTGGTTGATCCAGGCTTCAAAATCTGTCACTTAACCTTCAAAATTAGTGAATTGGAAGCACATATCTAGTCTTAAATCCTTCAAAATATGCAATAAATCTACCAACATGTTGATTAAATTTTGACTGATCCGCGAGAATAACAATTAAATATGTGTGATAAATAAACTAAAATCAATTAATGCAATGAATAAATTTTCCATATATTTGAATTTTTTTGCAAGGATATGTGTTGGGGGAGAGTGATGGGGAACAAGAATGGTAGTAGGAGACACAGGGTGATGGGTAGGGAGGATGTATTGATGCGAATGGCAGCAAGGGAGATGGATATGGATATTGTGCAGATGCACAGATCTAGGAGGAAGGGCATAGGTAGAATTTCACTAAAATGAAGAAATTTGTTGCCTCGGCGATAGTGGCGACACTTCCCTATTCCACTGGCCTTATCACCTTGTGAAGGATTTGAGATAGTAGTCCCATTGAATTATTTTGTTTATTTGTGGACATTGAAAATTTGTTTTCTTTATTTCCATGTGTGTAGTAGAAAACACTAGTTTGGGATTAAATTCAAAAGAAAAAGTTAGGGCAGTTAATTGGTGTGAGATGAGGAAATCATGAAAGTTAAGAAGCACAGAACTCAATGCTGTGTAATTTCCAACTTAAAAATAAGGTATTCAAACTACATTCCAGAACTGT
The DNA here is from genome assembly GCA_034641835.2 of Pinus albicaulis. Taxonomy (NCBI): domain Eukaryota; kingdom Viridiplantae; phylum Streptophyta; class Pinopsida; order Pinales; family Pinaceae; genus Pinus; species Pinus albicaulis. The sequence continues at coordinate 18,861 of JAXQQM020059866.1, read as the reverse complement.
TGGGATCAACCTCTTTCATTGTTAGTTGTTGGTTGGTTTTCCATGTCTTAATCTTGCAAGTTTGTTGGACATAAATGCATTTTGTACTCAATAAAATATTCGAAATATTATAGTTCCATCGCCTACTCGTGAATGTGGTTGAATTAAATAATGGGTTTAAAGTACAATTAGAAAGTCATTGTCAAAACTTCATTTTTCATCTCCATTATTCCAAAATATGATGGTTCATAGGTTGTGTTCACTTGCTACTTCTTCCTGTATAATATTCTACCATCCCAAAAATTGGAATATTCACTTCCTATGCATCTATCTATAGAGTTTGCCCTTTCCGAAACAATGGATTCTTCCTCAACATTAACTTATAATGGATAGCATGTTAAGATGTGACAAGGGTGAATATAGATTATGTACTTCAAGTAAATAGCATTTTTATGTGAATGCATGTGTCTGTTTGCACTGGTATTTTACTATTTTTACGTCAATTGTGCCCATGTACATGTCTATATGTATGTATCCAGACAAATTTTACAACAAGAACATAATAACATAAGAAAATACAGCTTATAGATATTGAACATATAGTCAACGATCGAAGTGTTCCTCTTAAGGAACAGGGAGATATTTATGTTTGTCTGAAGTGATGCCATTATCAATCGTTGAGTCTTAACATTTAAGATTTAAGAAGTTAAACATTTAGTTCCTGAAGCCAAAAGGGAAGGAGAAACTGTGTGCAGCATGTGGTGCATGATCACAGTCACTCTTGTTTATTGCTGTAGAGTCCAGACCACCTATTGTCCTTTACTAGTTTTGCAATGAAAATTATAACTATATATCAAGTATTGTATACCTTTGTAAACTTTTTCTTAACAATGGGAGGGAATAACCAATAATTTTGACATCATTTTTGTAGCTTAATAAATTATAGCGTCACAGCAGAAAGAATAATAACCATCATGTATCATATGAAAACTTAAAATCTACCTACACCAGACGTACCATTAATGAGAAAATAAGACATAAGCATCTGCATTGAAATATTCTGATGTAACCATTGAATACTTGCCAGTAAAATAAAAGGCTTCTTCAACTCCATCACCAGGGTGGACATCAATATTAACATTTAGAACTCTAGCATGATGTTTAAGCAACTCCAAAATTCCCAGCACGAAGTCATTAATATAATAGAAGCCTGATGCCTGACACTTTTTAGCATGGTGAAGACCACCAGACCAATTGATTGCAATATAAAAAATATGGTTGTTCAGTCGATGAGCAGCATATTCTTATGAATTAAAGGATATCATCCTTATTAGGCCTCATAACATATATTGATAATAGATAAATCATATCTGCCAAGAAAGGTTCCAACTACCTATAGTGCCACCAGCATAAATTTGACAAAACTTATAGAGGTTGTCAAATACAGGACAATATTCTCCCATATTATCTACCAAAACAAGAAACAAAATGGTAGGAATATTAATTTCTTGCAGTAAAACCAAAAAAAAGAAAGATATATTGACGGAATTGAAAAAATGAGATATACATAAAAAAAAATACAAAACATTACAATCACTTCATAGCGACCATACAATGCAATGGGTACAACTACATTAAAATTCTTGGAATTCCAAACAATAACAATATCAATACATTGAGAAATCTTTGTCTACATTTTATCATCCCTATAGTAATATAAAGGGCACAGGCCTTACATTTTACTAGCTCCTTAATGAAAAAGTGTTGTGTATCAGGTGTTATTTGATGCAAGAATTCAACATAGTTTGCTGAATGAAACTGAGCAAGTTCCACTGGATATGCCTTGTGTGGTCGCTACAGAAAAAACCCAAAAAATACTAACATGAATATGGGCTAAAATTAAGTATAGAAAAAAAATACCAGACAAAGATAAATGACATATTTGAAGGTCTAGGACACACATAGATCTCCATATTCTTGTGAAGTTCATAAGAAAGGACCAGATGGTGTGTCATGCATAGTCGATGTGACTTCATAGGATGATTTGGGCCAAAGTAAACACTTCCCACATCCCCTGCATGATTTATTAAATCACATTAGCATTTTCTACGAATCTTCTATAAGCATGAGCAGAAAACTGACAAAAACCATTTCAAGTCCAAACAGCATAAACAGACCTAGATATCTTCCCCTTTTCATTGCAAATTTAAATTTTGGTCATGCATAAAAATTAAAATGATCCATGTTTCTCTTACAAACCAGAAAAAAATCAATATTGATACAAGTTATATTAATAGAACCATCTGGTGAAGCTTAGTAAATCTTGACTTGTTTATATTAGTTATTCTTGTTTTTTCTGTCAAGTCACTTAACTTGACAAAATCTAGGATTTGACGGGGGAAATTTTGTCTAGATATCCCTAAGAAATCAAAATAGTAATAACTTATAGTATTAGCAAAACATGTAATGGAACAATGTTTACTTTGTACGACAGGCTTAAAAGGGAAACTCCTGGTAGTATCACCATCACAGAACTTTGAAATATTAATCAAAAGAAAATTTTGTTGTGAAATGAGCTAAATAGAAAACTTATTTTTGTAAACAGAAAAGCTAGACAGGTTCATATGAGATTTTTAAATCTTATGCACAATCTTGTAGCAATGGCCCAGTATAATACAAAAAGTTTCTGTCTATAAAAAAAATCATCTGTGGTGCTTAGTTTAATTAATGAGCACTTGAATCCAACTAAAAGAGGCCATTTCAATTAAAATTTGCCTTTCCCTTAACACTGTCAAAACTTAGAATTTATGTTGGCACTGGGTAGGAAATATTTTCCTAATGTGAGGGGGCATTGTGTTGTAATTGTTTACTCTCATCGCTTGGCATGCATGAGCTACAGATGTACCATTTTTGGGCTTTACAGATGATTAAAGACAAAAATACCCTTATCTACTAAGTGGACTCTATTTCTGACTGATTTCTTGAATTCCTTCCACATTTCTTGATGAGGGCAACAACCTCCTCCTTTGTTGAAGTAAACATCATTTGTGGTTGGATTTTTGTAAGATTTCATGTATTTTTCCAGGACATTGGGAAAATTTCAGCCTTACAATGTTGTGGACTCCAATTGTAAAGGAGCTATTTGGACCAGAGAACTAATTAGTTGATTTTTACTGCATACAGTACTACATAAGAGATCTAGGATGTAGAGCATGTTGTCGAAGAACTCATGTGGAAAATGGTCTGGTTTTGAACAAAGTGGTCAAGCGTCCTTTGCAAACTCAATTGTCAAAACACTATAAAATGATGATGTTGTGTTACCTGGGAAGCATTCTCTTGTGGATAGGATAATACTTTAGAGTCATTAAATAATTCTAGCTCCATTCATGAAGATGTAATGGGTTCATGGTTGCACTACCCTATTGATGATTCATTAGATAGAGGAATATTGCTCTGAATTCTTTGGAGGGTTTTCTTGTTGTATTTCTAAATCTAGGTCACTAGATCCAAGGTTACTTCATTTGATACATTTTTATTTCACCCATTTTGGATCTAACACAAGCACGTAATTGAGTTTTCATGCTTCGAAAAATTGAATATGTATTTCTCATTTGAGGTCGATTTACAATGACTTGTGCCAACATTGAGATATCTTTATGATCTACATTCACTCAAAGAAGACTATTCAATATCAAAATAGGGTGAACAACCTACTTAATAATAAGGGGAACAATTCATGCCATTTGAGATTGATTTCTAGGGTTAACTTCAAGCCTTTAGATCTAATTTTGTTTTTGGTGGATATTGCATGATCCATGGTATGATGAACTTCCTGGTTATTCATTTAACACCTCAACGCATGTGATTTATTTCTTGTATGTCATTTTACTCACTCTATAGCAAGGTCTGAAATGTGCCATGCTACACCTTGATTATTTCAATGTTTTTTTTCCACAATGAAGTCTTAAACACCTTCTAATGCAATAAAATGCAACAATGAGCTCAACAACCGACTTTATAATTCAACAACATACTCGGATTTGTCACTGACATAAAAAATTGGCTCTGGTTCTCACTGTTTCTCTACGTGTTTTATGTGGTCAAGTATTGAAGTTTATTGCACCATTGTTTGATGATCTATATGCTCTGAAAATGAGTCATATAACACTTAATGTATCATCTCTTAACATTGGTGATGAGGATTACATCTTTTGAAATTGTTTAAAGTGTCATTAAAGCAAATCAATACACAAGTTTCATAGATTTTGAAGCAATTTAGGGTTTCAAGTCCCTCTTAAGGTAAACCAACAACATAATAAATCCAAAAATCTAGCCTATAAGGCTGGCGCCACACCTGATCTCAGACTAAACCACATTTAATCTACACCTAGCCCATTTAACACAAAATTGTGTGTTCAAACTTAGTTTCTTAAATATTGAGTATGATAATCAGTTCTTCTAGGCTAGAAACAGTGCATACTGCAAATTATAAGTTTCCATAAGAGATTTATCTTATTTGAAGATTTAACAGAAAGGATCGTGAAATTTGTCTCATATGGGTTTCAGAACTATAAAGGATATGGTCAGTCGTGCAGATATGCTAGAGATGTATAAAGAGGTTATAGACAATAATGAGAAGCTTGAAAATATTGATATTTCATTGCTACTTTTTCCTACAGCAGATATTCACCTAGAAGCTACTCAATATTGTGTTTAAGAAAAAGATCATGGTCTAGATATGGTACATTTGTGTGGGGCTCCTCCTTGATCCTAAATCCAACATTAGATCATCCATGCTCCCCCTTGTTGTGGCTCTTCCTACAATTTCTCTTCTAGCAACCACCCTTTACAGAATTACTGTGTTCTATATCCTCCTTTCATGCAGTTGCCCTTCCACATCATTTTGAACTGCCATTACTATCAGGCATAACTTTTTGATAATGAGGGGGTTCTGTTGCCCTGGAGGTTCTGAGGGATCACAAGTAGGGGTTAAAATCTCCATCCCAATCTCCATGGCCTCTTTGCTTTCTATCTAGAATTTTATTCGCCATGATGTCTTGGTGCTGATAATCTTCAATCACAAGGTACTTGTCAGATATTGAACTAGACTATTGAGAGAAACAAAGGATGGCTAAGGTGAAAAATAATCCCCTTGAATACTCCTCCAGGCTTTGACAATTATCAAAAATTCCTCTTCCAATTTAGATGAGCAAATCCTATTTGAAAATCCAGTTTTAATCCCTTGATCATGCCTATATCTTGGCTAGATTGTTACTGTTTCCCATAGGTCTATTGTGTCTTAACTGTCCTCCTTGTCTCTTAGTTTTATTGTGTACGACGGGTCCCAATTCCTTTGCCAGGGATGGAGGATTCAAGTTACCTTGGTTTTAAATTCAACAGTCATCTGCAGGGGGATTTGCTCTCTCTAGACAGGGTGGCTTTTACTATTTCAATTATGAATGTCCCAATGCATGCTACTAGTCTTTCTCAAAGGCTGCCTGATAGACTGATATCTAAAAATACTTCTGTTTCTTTCTAACCAAACTTCTATAGCTGGCAACATGTTTACAAATTGCTTTAAGCTTTGGGGAGTATGATATCATGTGCTAGTCTTGAAAGAGATATGGTAACAAGGTAGGAAAGCTCCAGTTGAGGTCATGTTTCTCTATAAAATGACTTGAAATATGACATGGGTACTCACACATAAGGAGCCGAGGGAAAGAGGGCATTAAGAAGGGCCAAGGAAGCATTTTCCTCAGGATATAATCTTGTGTTAGGTTGTTTTTCAGTGGATAGTTGTAAGAAAGTCTTTACTTTAGTCAAGCCCTACTTCACCCATACCTTATTCTAGGTTTTGTTGAAGTTGCTCCTTCTTTCATGACCTCTCTTTACCGTGTACAATCTAGTCTTGGAAGCTCTCCATTTTTAGTCATTATGTCCCCCCTCGTTAGAATTTTAAAAATATCTGGGATCTTTCTTGAGTGTTTTGTTGCATCTCTATTGATCTAGGTTCTAAATTCCTCCAATATTTTCCTGTGTCTCTCCTTATTGGTGTCCATCTTCAGCTTCATACCTAAATTTCCAAATAATAGAGCCCAAGAGCTGTTGTAAGGGCCCCTTTGGACTTGCTAAATCTTCCATGCTAGAGAGTGTTACCTTCAAATTCCACGAGTTCTCACAAACTTAGCCTTGGATCCATCCTTACTATCCCAAAAAATATAATTCTTATTTATGTCCAGGTTGTATCAAATGAAGTGCAGATGATCAAGCAAGAATTCTGGGGATATGGTGCCTATGTAGTTTGCCTTAAAGCTTGTTTTCTTCCTTGCAAAAATGTTGGACCATCTTTCCCATTAAAGCCTTATTAATCCAATCCCCTATAACATAGACCCAAGGTTATGCAAGCCTTATAAACATTCTTTCAGGCCACCAAGATAATATTTTTTGGTCTATTGTGTTGCTTAATGGACTACACATTTGCTGATGTTTTCAGAATTGGCCAATTGCAGAATAGACTTTGACAGATTTAGTTTTCTAGCGAGAGAGTCATTTCCCTTTCCAGATGGTTCCTTTACTAGAAAATCCTTTGATAATATTTTTCCAAAAAGGCCCTTCTTAGCATGATCATGAAGGAGAAGGATTCCAAGAGATTACCTGGTAGTTTTTTTTGTGCTCTTCCTGTTGTGTTTGTATATGTTAATTTTAGATAACAATGGTATGTTTTATGATTTAGAGAAATTTACTTCAATCTTTTCTTATTAGCCCAATATCAATTTCCAGATTAGCAATCACATTAACATTGATAGTAAATGTTGATAGAACATAAAAAATAAGTAGAAGACAAGCTAGGACAAGAGGACACAATATTTGGCAGAGCCCAGGGAAAAACCCAAATGTGGGGAAAACCCTTTGATCAAATATTCTTATTATTCTTCAAAATTTTAGCAGAGAGACTACAATATAAAAAATACACTTTCCCAATCACTGTCAAACTAGTACAGTCAAACTACAGTCAACAGGATGCCCTAACTAGAAAGTCAACGCTGGTCAAACTAGAAATAAAATTCCTTCAAATCATCTCGGTCAAACTCAGTGAATGCGGCCTCTAAAGGTAGTCTAAATCAACCCAAAACTAATCCAAAAATATCAGTCAAACTCGCTCAACAGAAAGTCAACAATGTGGTCAAAGTTGTTGTGGTCAACGTGCCCATAATTTCCTGATTTCTGTGTGGTCAACGAGCTCTATAATTTAGCCCAAAAATAGATTTGAAAATTTCAGAATTTCCCAGTCACGTTGCCACACGTGTGAAGAGAGGAGAGAGAAATGTGTTGAGTGATGATTTCCAAAATGAGGAAGAGGTATCTCATATTTATACACTTCGTTGAGAGTGGAGACACGTCCATTGGGGCTTATGAGCCTACATTAGACCTCTAACTGACTTTGACAATTTACATATGTATGAGAGATTAAATTCAATATCTCACTTTTTCTCATCCAAACAAGATGTTCTTTAGATCAATCTTGCACCTCTCAAAAAGAGGAATCCAAAAAAAATATCATCTCCATCATATGAGCTGACCAAGGTGGAGTTTGGCCCTAGTTGACAATTTTAACACTCCCTCTCTACTAGGGAAAAATCCACCTGCAAATCCATCTGTCAACTTGTACCATCCTATCATCCCTCCTCTGCTCTACTTTGTTGAACTATGAAGAAATAATGAAGATTGATTTGATCGAAAGTGAGTCACTAGAACTTGCTACTCTCCACTGACCCAAATTCAGTCTAAAGGTAAAAACCTCAACCAAATTTGATCCCAAATCAACTTGTTGGACACCGTGCATCCTAATATAGAGAGTACAACAGTACACGATGTATCCATTGGTAGTGCTATGGTCTCTATCCTCATTTCCAAACTCATTTTCCAGATGATAGGTACTTCCCATGAGTCTCGGATTACATGGGTAAGATATATGTTGGGGCATCAACAAGAGAGGGTGAACGTACTCATATATCAACCAACAATGGGGGTATCATAAGGTAAGGAGAACCATTCACCTTGTACACAACGCACAACTAGGGGAAGGCGAACCTCACCCTATGGTCGCTCATAGCTCCAAGAAGTACCCCCAAGCACCCTACAGCTCCCATAACTCAATGTCTAACTCAAGCGAGACCCTCATAGGACAATTTGTCCACGATTCCAAGTCTCTCACAAAAGGTTAGAAATTTGACCATCCTCGGGGGCTTAGTGATAATATCTGTGACCTACCAGTCAATCCCAATTTTATGGAGCCATACGACGCTCCATTTTACCATACCCCAGATAAAGTGGTGCCTAATATCAATATGCTTGGAGTAGTGGTGGAACAAGAGATTCTCTGAAATTTGAATCCCACTTTGGTTGTCACAATAGATCATGGTGTTATCCAACACATGCCCAAACAACTCACTAAAGAGCTTACTCAACCATATAGATTCACAAAAATCCATACTTTGGCCAACATGCCTTCTGCGACAAAGGGCTCAAAAACCATTCATGGTGAGATGATAGATATCAATGTGGGCAAGGGTCCATAAACCAATGTGAAGGATCCTGAGCTATAGGCACACGACAGACTTACTAGGTTTACATTTCAAAGGAAGCGTAGTAGTGAAGGTCCATTTCAATAAAATGGTAACTTGGTTTACGAAGAAAAGGACACTAAAAAGGGGGAAACTAAACAACAGGAAATTTTCTTGTTAGTCTGTCTGGTAAATCACCATAGAAACACAAATTTTTTTTTTTTGCATTGCAAAAGTCTAGCTTGAAATAGATTAGATACAAAAATTTTACAAACTCGATGAGCACCTTGCATCAATCGTGTGTTGTTTCGAGAAGACTCATCATACATCTCAAGCTCAAACACAGTTTAAGGTTATAAGGTGTCGGTCACCTGATCTAAATCGATGTTTTATAAATGTTGTTCAACAACTTGGTGGCTCACAACGTGAGGCTTTTCTTATAATGGTATTTTGTTTATAACAAGTGAAGATAATTATGAAGTGCAAAGAACGACATATACCTACAAATGGAGATAACCAAGGAAGATATAGAGAAACTGCTAATGAATCAACTGCAGATGTGTTGCCTTTATCATAAGGAAATGAGAACAAAGAATGCATTTCTACAGAGAATGATTTAAGGTCGTGGCCAGTTGAGGAAAGACAGATGGCAAGCACTGTCTGTTTTAAAGGCCAAACAGATATACCTGTAACTATTGCTACAATTTTAACGCAAGATTATTGTACACATGCAAGGGGACACCATGTTTCTATTACAATGGCATATCCTTGTGCCAAGTTTGAAAATACCAATGTAAATGTTGATTTCGAAGACATGAGTTCTATGCAAAAAGAAAATTTTGTGTGTTTTCTTTATCAAAGAACAATATTTGTAACCTATATAGGGAAAAGTTTTACACTTGATGGAGGTTCAATCCATTTGGATAGAAAAGCTTCTCCAACTTCAAAGTATGATGCATCTTTAGGTGTTGAGAGAAAATTAGCTACGACCGATACACGTGATATTTCAGTTAGAAATGCATAAAATAAAAAATATTGTGTGTCCTGTCCATATGTATATAGTGCATAATTTCTTCCACAATATAAAGAAGTAAGTGCACGAGAAGCTGAATCTTCTCAGACTTCTGGTGGAGATGAGAAAGATGCATCTTCTACTAGGGGGAGTCTAGGCATAAAAGTTGAAAACAAATATGCAAATAGTTGTGGACTGGATACCAATAAGAATGTTGAAGGGTAGGGAAATCCAGAAGTTGATTTTAGTACCTCTAGCAAGCTTCTTGTTAAGGATGGATTAAGTGTACAGTTTACACTATATAGCTCAACCACAAATTCATCTCAATAAAATATGGGCGTAACCTTAGAGACTATAGATAATAGGAATGAGGGTGAAGGTGCAACTTTGACGTGGATAGTTCAAAGTTTTGCTATTTTTTACTGTAGAGTAGGTGGTCTCAACATATTTATAACAGAGTAAAAAATAACTATAAGCTTGACAAATATACAAATAGAAATTTCCCTAGACTTGACATATTTACTCTTTTTTTATTATGTTTTAGTTTTGGGTGATAGGATTAAGGCAGATGCAATTAATTAGCTGAAGGAACCTACCCTTGAAGAACCAAATTTCCTACCTTAAAAAATACCAGCAACTGAGGAGCTACAAGAATCAACACCATCTTTAATTTGAACCTAAAGTCTTGTTTTCTCCGAGTATTTCCCTAATCACAATGACCAGTAGATTCTCCTCATGGATTATTTATCTCATTCCATCTACTAGTAAAATCCACAAAATGTATCCCTACATTTCAACCTTGGGAAACAAATATATTATTGTTATCATTTAAATTATCCATATCTCTTGGAGCCCAAAAATCCATTTTCTTTGGATACCCTTTATCTATAACCTCAAAATAAACCCTATTATAAGCTAAAGGAACATTATGTCCTCCCGAGTCTTGAAAAAGTATGATGGAATGAAATTGGGTGAAGACTAGATCCAGGTTTACCATGTCAGAACCTAGGTTCATTGAGATGATGACCTTTGCTTGAAGATATCCACCATACACACTAGGACCACCCATACTTATCGTTTCCATCTCTCTTTTATCATAAATACTAACATACTAAGGACCTATAACCTGTGGAGGCCCATGATAATCATCTCATTGTAATTTATTAGAATGCATGCCATGTCCACAATTTTTTATATTTAATATTTGCATCAAATGTGGCCATTTCTTATTATGAGATTTACCACATCTGAAAATGGCATCATTCACATCATTTTGAAGAAGTCTACAAATTAGGTCAACATAATTTTTTTCATGTTTTCAACTTCCCTCACATTTGTTGGTTCCTAGAGAACTTTCATAACAAAAATAGGCAAAGTCAAACAAAAAAAATGGTCCACTCTCTTTTCATTTGCTAATATTATAATGAAGTTTTATTAGAGGCACTATTTGTTTGTTTGTTTTGGGTAGAAAATGTTTGCTCTTGGTTTTATGTGACTTTCAATTTATCATATGTAGCATGTTGATAAATGAGAAAGAATAATGTGTGACATTTATCTTGTAAAAATTGATGTTGAATGAAAAGATACATAGTTTAACCAAGCTACAGTTCATTTTGGTAAAGGCAGAGGAACATATGAAAAAGATGCTTAAGAATACACCATATATAATGTTTGAACATAAGTAATATATGCATTTTTATTTTGTAGATATGTTATTTTTTCTACCCAAGATATCACAAGAAGAAAAATATTGATATTGTAGAAATTGTTTGAGGACCTCATTGAGGTCAATTTTTCTGATGTTGTACTTGATTGAAACTTTCTCATATGTCTAGAAGGCTTTAAATATGAGTTAATATGTTCATGAAACAAATCAGATTCAAATTTTATAGATATAAAAGATAAAAAAAATGTCAATGTCTTCGTTTGATTGTTACTTGACTCTGTTGTGGGCACATTACAGGAAATGTGATTGGAAAAAAGATGGGGAGACAATACATAACACGTCTTTGATATGATTCATCTGCTGTTAGAGATCCTTTACAGACCCGAGCCATCAAATTTGGAAATGTTTCTAGTATGAATTCCTATTGTTTTTAATGTTGTGATTATTTCATCTCATGGTTATTTTTGGCACGAAAATGTTTTAGGGATGCTAGACATGACATCGGTGGACAGGTGAACAATTTTTTTTAATTGTAATTTCTATTCCATGATATCATATCTTTATTGTTTGATTGTATTTTCAACGTTTCTTTTCATTTTGTGTTGTGTTTGAACTATGAAATTGAAAATACTTGGTATCATGTCCATTTAAGCAACAACCAAAGCTTGAAGATGAAATTAGTATTACACGATATTGATTGGAATCTTTATAGCTATTTTGTGTTAAAATATTTTCATGACTATCAGAAAAGTTTACTTTCATGTTTTTATTTGAGAAGATGTTGTTTATATACTTGACCAAGTTCGTGCGTTAGAAAATGAAATGTTGTTGTGAACATCACACCTCAGATTATTTGTTTTCACAAGTTATCATCTTGAGATTTTTAGCATATAACTTAGTTGACATCATTGTTCCTAAGCTTTCCCTAAAATTTGACTACCAAGTTACTAAGGTGTTCTTTTCTATATATGGTGACATTTTATTTGCTTTGTTTATATAGGTCATCGGGCTACATTATAGTGGCCACTATCGCCCCATTGAAGAAAATTAGTTCGAGTTTCTTAGTTGTATGGGGAAAAATGGCTTTGACATCGCTCATGTTCAGGTATATGTCGTATAAACTATTTATAATATAATTTAGTTTATATTCGAGTGTTCATTGTCTTTCATGTCTTACACTCTGCATTGTATCTTATTTTGTCTTTATAAAAGGAATTCAATATTGATGGTAAGAAGTAGGAATTGAAGAAAAAGAGAGCAATAACATTGCAGCGACAAATACAAAAGGAGAGAGAGGAGAATTGGTCTGGCGATACCCTTAGAGCCAATATCTCGCATAAGACACACATATAGAGATTGATGGTCAAGTCTTCAAAGTTGGTGAATTCACCTGCAATGCTCTAGTACCACAATGATAATGTTTTGAAGTGATGAAACATCATTTCATGTGTAAATTGTAGTCCAACCAATATTAAGTTGGAAAATCATATTGTAATACTTTAACATTTCATATAATATAATTTATGTGGTTGAAATTATTTATAGTTTCAATTGATATTGTTTAGTATTGTAATTAACATATGCAACTTTGTGTTTTCATATTAGATGAACATGTACATTGTATGACATTTTTTAAATCATACAAATAAAATTAATATATGATTAAATTAGTCATTTATAATGATTATTAATGAAAGTAAATGAAATGAATATAAACTACTAAATTAGTTGTTTATATAATGAATATGAAACTACTGAAAAAAAGGTAAATGACTACTGCAAATGATAAATTTGTGATTACAAATGACGACTAAATTTTGCATATATAGGATTATTAGTAGTTAATTTACAATATCTTATAACATGAGAAAAAATTAGTCATATTTCTCTGGTCATTAATTGGTTTCAAACAATGACTAAAATTTACACATATATGACTATTAGTAGCTAATTTACAGTATCTTATAACACAACCAACATTTTGGTCATATTTCTTTGGTCATTAATTGGTTTTCTTGGGTGATCATATGGTAATATATTTTGTTGTATATTTGGTCATTAATTGTGACAATTAATTACCAAATCATTGATTAAATCAATGACCATATCAATGACTAAATTAATGACCCAATAAGTGACTAAATTAACGACCAAATATACTACTAGACAACAAATTTAAGATAACCAATTAATGAATAAGCTAAAAACGACTAAAAGTTGGTCATGTTATAAGATACTGTAAGTTAGCTACTATTGGTCACTGGCCGAAAAATAGTCGTTTATATGCAAATTTTAGTCATTTTTTTAGTAACTAATTAGCCATTTTGTACTAGTGATTGGTCAGAGGAAAGTTCATGTTACTGTGTCAACCTCATTAGAAAATGAAATATGTCTTCCATGAGGACAGTTCTTTTGTTGTGTCAACCTCATTAAAAAATGAATTAGTAGGTTATATATGTATATTGTAGAGAGTATATTAATAGATTCCATGAGGATGGTTATTTTATTGTGTCAACCTCATTAAAAAATGGAGCAAGTTTCCATGAGGATAGTTCCTGTTACTGTGTCAACCTCGTTAAAAACTGAAACAAAGAACCATGAGGATAGTTATTTTACTGTGTCAACATCGTTAAAAAATGAAACAGGGATCCATTGGGATGGTTCTTTTACTGTGTCAACCTCATTAAAAAATGAAATAGGCCCCTGTGAGGATAGTTCCTTTTCTTGTGTTAAGCTCGTTAAAAAATGAACCAAGGTTCCATGAGAATAGTTCTTTTCCTGTGTCAAGCTCGTTAAAAAATGAAGCAAATCCTCTCCTATTCAATTCGAGTCTTTCATATGATCTTGTAAATGAAATTTCATTCCATCCACCTATTAGTAACCAGTGGAGTCACCATTTTGTGACACGGATAAATCCTTCTTGCGGACAAGAATGATCTCCCTAGTATCCTAAGGATATCTAGAAACAAACAGACAAATGTTAACTACTTCCTCTAAATTATGTATGATTTAGAATTATCTATGATGAAGGAAAAGGACCTACCTATGGTCCAATGCTCGTTGTATTCTTCTTTCCTGTTGCTCCAAAGAAGTCACCTCTTAAAACCTACAATCAAAGAAATGAAAGAGAATAAAAAGCACCTACAAAATATACTAATTCATAAATCATAAATCTATCTTAATGATAAAGGAATTTAAGAAATAAGTCATTCAAGTTATAAATACATAAACAACTTAGTGAGAAAATAGGATCCACTTGTATTATCTTTAAGTAAAAGAAGAAACCTTACAACCACATTCGCCTTGATACTGTACAGGTCCTTCCAGGGTCCGGAACAAGTGTTTTCATTTGATCTGACAAGCCCTTCCACTCTTTGAACCAACCTAGATACGAGTATGTAATCGTTCTCACATGGATAATGGCTAGCAAAAAGAGTATGTTCCTTCATCAATTTCTCTTCTCTAATGTAATATTAAGTACAAAGAAAGTAATTTTTTACATATCAGTAGCTACCCTTGAGACTAAACCATGGCTTTAATTTATAGCAGAAAGGAAGTGGTTTCAGTTCCAAAAAGGAAGGGATAATTCCTCTCATAAAGGAATTAAGCTCCAAATACCAAGGGATAGCCTCCTTTAATTAAGGAATAAAGGTTCATGAATGGAGGGAGCAAAGCCTCAACCAGATAACACCTTCTAGAAGCTTCCGGTTGGGAGAATATTCGACTAGCTGGGCTTCTAGAAACTTTTTCTTCCATTTTACCTTTTACAAGGGTCTGCAGTTTTAATACAAAAAACATGTGGTAGGTACCGTATTTTTCCTTTACAAAAGGTGTGGTACCATAGGTAATGGCTAGAAAAAGTGCGGAACTAGGGTTTTTATGATTTTTATGAGCTTTTCTCGAAATCCAAGACTTGATTTAGGAACTTTAGGGTTTTAGACCTCTAAGGGAGCATTATATAGGTAATGATGAACCCATATAGACAATAAAATGTCATGGTGACAAAATAATGTGTAACACCTCCATAGCTACCTAGGGTCACCAAACAGTCATCTCTCTTACCTCTCCAGAAATGCCTCAAGCATTGATGGTCTCAAAATTGTCTCTGTAGGCTCTTTAGATAAAACAAATACATTGGATTTTGGATCTTTAATACATCAGTCTATAAAAACATTTTTTTACCCTAAAGATTCCAAAGTCCAAGTTTTCAGTCAAAAGCCATGTCCAAGGAACCTTCCACTAGGTCACCTAGGGTTTCACAGGTCATAGGGTGGATTTGGTATCCTAAAATCTCTATTTTATCTGTATAAGGAGGTTGCTTTCAAAGGCTCTCTCCATCATGTGTGCATTAGATGCACAACTTCCTCCACTATGTCATCATTAGTTCTCTATGATCTTACTTTGAATGCACCTTGATCTCATTTGACTTCCTACAAGATCTCCATGATATATCATTAATGTGGCATGATCTCCACTCTTCATTTAATAAGTTGCTCCACTACTACATAAGGTGGATCTAACTCAAAATTATCCACATACACAAATAAAAAGTGGATTTTATTCATCTGTGGGGTTTATGGGTCCCTCCAACATCTTATTTACTTACTTAATTAAGAAAATTAATAACCCTAATATTCCAATTGACTGGTGGAAAATTGGAAATATTACAATCTAAAAACCAGGGGACAAAAACCATCATGCCCCAAAACCATGTGCAAACCCATGCAAAAAACCATAGATGGGTCTGCCCACCGAAAAATAAGGAAAAAAAATTCATGGGGCACTGCCCGAGACCTCGTACAGGGGCTACTCGCCCCTTGTGAACCCCCCACTGTGCCTGACACAACGAACACGTGGGTCTCTTTCCCCCCCTGTGACCCCCCTGTGTGTGAGACTAATTGTGGAAAGAATATAACACATACTCAACAATAGTAAGAGGATCATCCTAATGGAATTGCACAATCAATTTGAGTAATTTCCTAAATAATAGGGGCCTAGTTTCTCAAGGAAAAACACAAGGAAATAAGAGCTCAAGCAGAGGTAGAAATTGCCTAATTCTGGGTCAGATCCTTTCAGTGACCAGAAATATAGGTTATGCACTCGTAGGTTGTGCTCAGTTGAGAAAAGCGATTGTAATACATCTATATTCTTTTGATTTAATGCAAGGAGACATTGGGGTTTTTAGTAGTTTGTTTTCCTCGAGAAAAATTCTTATTGCATGTGTGCGATTTCTTATTGCATGTATAAAATTTTCATTCTAGATTGTCAATTACTTTCCACAGAGTAGTAAAGTAGGTTTTTTTTTTTTTTTTTTTTTTCTGATTTTGATTAAAAATTCATGAGAAGTTGCAAATTTACAACATAATTTATAGAGGGTATTAGAGCAAGATTAACATTAGAGTAGAATTTCAAAGTTGTTTCTTAGGAGGCTCAATTTTTGAGATCAAAGTATCAGGATTTATTTAGAGTTGAGATAATGGCCTTCAGTGGATTGAGGCTAGAGTATGCCTTGGAAGGCACCTCTAAATTTGTTGCGTGGAAGGATTGTTGGGAAAAATACTAAGAGGGGGGGGGGGGGGGGGGTGAATCAGTATTTAGAGATGACTGAAATTTTTTTACTTTTTCTTTCTCTAAAACCCATACGCTACTTTACTGAACCCAACTCGTGTATACACGTGGATATCCCTAATAAAACTTGCGTATTACCAGAGATCTCATTATGCAGATAATTCTTTAATTAGATCATTTCATCATTCATTCATTAGATTTTTAGTAAGCAGTAAACATGTGCAGTAAGAAAAGAATAAATCATCACACATAAGCAACACACATGAACACCAGGATTTAAGGTGGAAACCCAATTCGGGAGAAAACCACCGCTGTCATCGTCTCTGTCTTCAATATTTATTATAATGAAAACTTCTTACAACAATGTACTGGCGCATACTCATACCAACACGCAGGCACCCACCTGCAGAAGGTTACAACCATCTCTCGTTTACCAGCCTCTCCTGGAAGGGAGCTACAACCCCCTGCTCTTGTTTACCAGCCTCTCCTTGAAGGGAGCTACTACCCCCTGCTCTCGTTTACCAGCCTTTCCTGGAAGGGAGCTACTAACCCCTGCTCTCGTTTACCAGCCTCTCCTGGAAGGGAGCTACTACCCCCTACTCTCATTTACCAACTACCACTAGAAGGGAGCTACAACCCCCTTACTGAAGGCTTCGACCCTCAGCACCATTTCGGACCACATTTCATCAATTTTCATACTGGATCCAACAACTTCCATACAACACACCTTGTAGGCCAATTTTCATCAGATTTTCAGACTGGACCCACTCCACACATTTAAGCTCATCATACATCAAACTGAAACTTATAGCCCCATCAATTCATTCATTGAATCATCAACCAATCAACCAAAAACTTGATCTTCAATCAACATAATCAACAGCATAATAAACATTCAAACAACCCAGATCTGTATGACTACATCATTAACAGATAGCAGTAAGACAGCAAAAAAGATCAGACAATTAATTTCACATACTTCAACAAACACTAGATTCCATATGCGCTTTTACTTCACTGAACCTGCGTACATACACGTTTTCACATAAACAAACCTACGTATTCATCTGCACATACTTCAAGACTAACCTCATATTCCATACGTGCTTTTGCTGAAGCCAACCCGCGTATATACGCACTTTCTCTGCCACGAACCTGCGTATAGATCTTCAAACGTTGTAGGGATGCGCAACTCTTCATAACAGATAAATAGCTCAGATCTTACCCTTTGCTTCAGCAAATATTCGCCAGATCACAGATCTAAACATTCCATAAACAGATCTAGAAAATACATAGCCATTTCAGATCTATAGATCCTTCTTCATCATTTTCTTCATAGGTGCATTATTAATTTAGATCAATCAATAAACTGTTACCCATTCCATGCAGATATACTTCAGAGTGAAGTATTCATTCAATACCCAGACACATGCACACCCTTGCACTACGATCTTTTTCTCCTTATATAGATTTATCCTTTGTCAATACCATGAGTCAAAACCACTCAACCGTTGATGGTATTCCTGGATGTGATCAAATAGATAATCCAGCGCTCAATACTGTGTGCCAATACCATGTTAAATTCCCCTGGTTTTATAAATTTAGAGCGCAAATAGGCATACACTACTTGGCACGTACTTTTCCGCGTAAATACGCTACTTTGCCTTTACAAACCCGCGTATGCTTTGTGGCATACCATTTTCATCATTTCTCTGGCCCTTACAGGAATTCCATTCTCCACTTCATCTAAACTGCTCTGTAGATACATCAGATTTACATCATTAACAAATAGGACAAGTCAGTTTCCATCAAGGACAACTTCATCAAGTAGGTTGCCATCAACTTTATCAAGTAGGTTGCCATCAAGGACAACACTCTACATCATATTGCCAACAATCTCCCCCTTTGGACTTGATGGCAACCATGATGGTGTTTGATCACCACAACAGATAGATACATTGAATATAGCCATTGTTGAGCTAATTTATGTACCTAAACTAACACAATTATTTATTATCAATTCGGGTTGTTTATGCTTTGAGGCAAGTTCACTATATGTAAAGATCAGATGT
>JAXQQM020087878.1:0-32851 GCA_034641835.2 Pinus albicaulis | reverse complement strand
CTTCTTAGGAAGTTAGCCTTTCCTTGAAGTTTCTATATCTGAAGTAAATTTGATGGCACAGGTTAATCAAGAATGACCTGAACCTTCAATGGTTCGATTCAAATTCCTTCTTTTGAGACTACAAATCCAAGCAAACGACCAAAACCAACACAAAACACACATTTATGTGGATTGAGGCGTATTTTGTAATGTCGACAACATAAAAAGATGGCTCTCAAATGCATCAGGTGATCAGTCTGATTTCGTGAATGCGCTGGTAAATCATCCAGATAAGGTTGAACAATGTGCTTGATGTCATTGAAAGCATAATCCATAGCTCTCTGAAAAGTTGCCCCTGCATTATTTAAACCAAACGGTAGTTTCCTATATGCGAATGTGCCCCAGGGACAGATTAATGTTGTCTTATGTTGATCCTCTGGGTGGATATTGATTTGATTATAGCCGGAAAATCCATCCATGAATCAAAAAATTTCACATCCAACACAATCGTCAATAATCTAGACGATAAAGGGAGTAGGATAATTGTCTTTTGGACAAGAAATATTGACGTCCTGATAATCGACACACACTCTAATGGTTCCTTGTTTTTTTCATGACAGGAACGATGTTGGAAACCCACTTAATTAGAGGAACAGGGTAAATGAAACCAGCATGCAAAATTTTTTCAACTTCTGCTTTGATGGCAGTGACTTTCTTCGGATGAATAGGATGAAGACGTTGATGCACCGGTTTGACATCGGGATACATATTAATAGTGTGTTCAACAATAATAGTATCTATGCCTGGCATTTCCTCTTAATATCAAGCAAATACATCACGGAATTCACGAAATAGATAGCGATATGATTCAAGTTCTGATGCAGAACATGATACGCCAACATGAATATTTTCTACAATGCCAGGTTTGGTCGAAATATTGATTGAAATGGTTTCTTCAAGATTTGACAAATTTCACTCGGAATCGATTGCACTAATAGGTAAAGAATTCGAAAATAAATTTTTGATCGAAGGGTGATATAGTTCACTAAGATTATTTTCTTCATAATCAGAAATATGGGAATGATGATGATAATCTTCCCATGGTTCTCCTTCTGCCATCATGGCTTCCAAAATATTCTCATTTGTCAAGAAAATTGAGGAAAATGGATTAAATGGAGTACCAAAATCTAAGGAATGATCAACCCAAACAACCGGCGATGTTGATTTCAGATTCACCGCCCAAGCCAGATAGATTGATTGTTATGCCAGCTCAATAGGGTTGGGCGATAGAAACTCATCCAATGTAGCAATTTCAAAATCAGACGTACTCTCCCTTAAGCCAGATGGAGTGTAAGATATCATGTAACAGGTCTCTATACTTGCAATTTATGCCGACGTCACAGGCGACGGTAATGCAAAGGTTCCCATGAAAGTGGAATCCTTTAAGAGTCCTACACCAATGTTCTGAAGTGCTAGTTGGGGTGTGTTAGCGCTCAAATCTACCTCAGGCTGAAATGAAGTAAAACTCAAGGCTACATCAAACCACGCTCAGCCTCGTAGCTAGCCCTACGAGGACAGGAGAGGGCTCTCTCCGTTAATCTCGATAAAATGAGCAATAGGATGTGAGATGACTTACAATAGGAACTGATTTTAGGCTAGTAAAGAGATAGGTATGTTTGATTTTTTTTTGGTTTTTGGGTTTTCGCTGAGAAATGGGAAAACAGATTTTGGGTCCGGGGATAAGGTCAGACCTTTGCAGATTTCGAGTTGGGGCGAGGTAGGTGAATGTCTTGATGCTTTTGATTGAATATGTGGATAGATCAGACCGACGAGGAGCTGAAGAGGGAAAAGAAGAACTTGGATCCTCTCCAAACAGCTGAAAACATATAGAACTAACTGAATTCAAAGGTAGAGCACTGTAAACAATGGATTCAACCTCACTTACTCATTCAATTTAGTTCAGAAGCATATGAAAGGATGGCATACATTAAACATGAAGAAACTTACAGTAAACAAAGAGGAAACACCATCAAGAACATAACACCACAAGGATCCCAACAAGTGCCACAAAACCCCTGATCTTTCCTTAGCCAAAATATGAAAAATATGTACAATGATATCAAAGTCTCCCAAGAGTCCAACCTCTCCAACCTCTGAAAATGATTGAGAAATTACATCATATAGACCATCCTAACCCCTTCCCACACCTCTAGGGGTCGAATTCCTCCTTCAGGGGTCAGTTTCAACCAAATTATAATCAAGGAACTAAAATCTAGGCAGCTAACAACTTGCCTCTAAAAGAGTGGAAACTGATTCATTTACATGATTTTTGCCCTTTTGAGAGTGAATCTTCTAGAATAGATAAAAATAAGCCAAAGTTACATGTCAAACATAAATTTACATCATAAAAACCCAAAAATTCCATCCACAAGCAAAACTGGTCCATACTAGGCAAAAATCTGAGCTGGCAGTTGAAAATTCAGCAAAAATTTAAGTGGGTCGCATTTGAGCCGAGTGGGTCGCATTTTGTTCAGCCTGAATTTGAGGTACTTCCCGGCATCCAAATTGAGCTCCTGATAGCTCGCTGGAAAGCCCTGGATGTTGACTATCCAACCCAAGTGGAATTTCCCAATTTGGAGCTCATTTGACCCTCCAAAACTTCTTTCTCCCAGAAGTACTTCCTGCTGGTGCAAAAGGTGGCAGCAAGGTGGTTTTCATGGTGTTTTTGAGCTCTTTGACCATCCAGATTTTGATGAAATGCTTAGGTGATTTCTGAGGATGCATAATTAGCCATGAAAAATCCAAAAATGCAAAGATTTCCTCCAGCAAGTGTCCCAAAAAAAAGTGAGCAAATGAGGGTGAGACCCACTTAACTGAAAAACCTGTTTTTTGACCCAAAAATTTGAAAATGACAAAATTTTCTCCGAATTTGCCCAAATTCGGAGCGGAGGTCCTCCATCATGTGTCCTACCCAGTCAATGAAGTATCAGCCAAAATCCGAAATGGATTAGGCCTTTTCCACCGTCTTAGTTCTTTGCGCAACCTCCTCTTCATGATCTTCATTCTCGCTTTGCAGACATGCATGCGAGCCCAATAATGGCCTTTCATGTGACGAAGCATGTCTTTGTCTCGATCATTATCCTGTGAATGTATCTACGCTGATGAAGAAGGCGAGACCCCTTCCACGCCATGTGGAGATAGTACTCGCGCTGCTGATGAAGTCAACGAGACCCCTTCCACCCCGGGTGGAGATAGTACTCGTCGTGATGTTGAAACAAAGCTCTGTGCCTTCTCTGATATGTTACCACTACTGGTGCACTGCTATGCTCCATCTCAGTGCATCAACCTCAACGATTGAGTCACTGTTCGACTCCTGCTCCTACACTGACTTTGTCTCTGACATGGCCTGGAACAAGATATTGGCACTATGTATACTGATATAGATGCAGTGAAAACAGAGTTATAATGTATGTTTCAAACACCCAACAAATATCCCCCACTGTTAAAGCACCATAAAGAAACAAACAATGATAATAGCTCTGTTTTAGGTGGATTGAGATAGAAGCACAGTCTCTGTTTTAATTGCAAGTGAAATTTGGCAAATGGTAGCAGGCAGCCTTTAGAATATTGGATAAACTTTGTCAAAGGGAGCAATGAATCATAAGACTGTGTTTGTCAATGGGCAGTGAACAATGAGCATAAGAACGTGTTTATCAATGGGCAATGAGACACAATATGACAATGATCATCATAAAACAAAAGCCATGACAGTGGTAAAACAATAATGATGACCACGGTGGTATAATGGGTGTGAAAACAGTGGGGCTTTGACCATACATGCAAAGGTGGATATATCAATGATATAAGGTGGTAAAATACTCATAAAACCATCCATATATATTTTAAAACCCTGAGGAACAAAACTGCCATGAATGTAGGGTTTTACTCTTCCATTCAGATGTTTAAAGTCTTCAAGATACCACCAACACATTAAAATCTACTGAGCAATAGTTTAAAACCTGTTTGAAGGCAGCTGGAGATGATTTAAAACGAAACTGGGTGCCCAACGCAACTTTTCTGAACTCTGTTAGCAAGTGGGTCGCATGCGATCAAGTGGGTCGCTTTTGCCAAGTGTGTCGCATGCGTTATAAATTACACTGGAGAAAACGCCCAGGTGGGTCGCATTTGCCAAGTGGGTCGCTTTTGCCCAAGTGGGTCTCACGACCTCCAAACTCTGTCAACAATGCTCCAAAACTCGATTTCGGCCTCCAAACTCCAGATTTCGACTTCTATGCTGCGGATCTTTGCAAATGAACTTGTTTGCCATTTTATACATGATGTAAATATCTTTCACAATCGATTTGCTCCAAATCTATTTGTGCTCCCATCTGATGTTCAACCTACATTTGGCTTTTTAATACAATCTCTTTTTGGCTTTTCTGAGTTTTGATTTGATGATTTTGTTATCTTCTTGCAGGGGTATGACTCTTTAGCTGAGGAAAAGATCAGAGGTCTGCGTTGAAACTGCTTCTTGGTGAAATAAATACAATTTATTACAAAAAACAATATTGAACAATTTCTAGTTCCAAAACAGAGTTTTGGACTAGAAATGTTTTTAAATGCTAATGATAAAAATATGAAATCAAAATTTGCGGAACCATCCTCATCCTGCAGGCTTTATGACTGGTATGCAAATGACTCGAAAACCCTAGACACTAGGACCAAAGACACTTATTGACATTAAATGACCATAAATGAGATGACAATGATTTTGAGTGATTTTTGAGGAAATTTTTTAAAATAGCACTGCAGGTGTAAGCATGAGGAAACATAAGACAACAGACCCCTTCGTCAGTCAATGGCATGCTCCTATCGAAATGCAACGAAGTGGAACAAGCGAGACACCTAAGAATGAATATGCAAAAAACGAAATGATCACTGACGGAGGGCTGTAAGGACCGACTCTAACATTGGCTCCAATGGGGATGGTGGCTCCATGGAGATGCCAAGAACGGCAGATCTCTGGGGGAGTCAGACAGTGCCTTTCATCCATTGGGCGATGGAGT
Organism: Pinus albicaulis; assembly: GCA_034641835.2. Lineage (NCBI taxonomy): Eukaryota > Viridiplantae > Streptophyta > Pinopsida > Pinales > Pinaceae > Pinus > Pinus albicaulis. The sequence goes on along the minus strand of JAXQQM020087878.1, from coordinate 27,806 downwards.
CATTATTTCAACTGATAAAACAAAACTTTGGACATTTTTATTGACTGCAGATTTGACTAAAGACTGACTGAAATTTGACCAAAACTGACATGACTTTAAGACTAACAGGCTGATAAAACTGACTTGACAATTTCAAACCAACCAACCTCCATCTCCAGAATTATAGCCTTCGCTCCGGGCCCCAGACTGAAGATGAAAGATCAGTGCACACTTGCAACGAAACAAAAGTAAAATGATATATACAATGATAATGAGATCGGCAGAAAATACTCAGAAGTAATATCGCTTCAGCAACCGACCATTGATCGGTCCTCCAGGACAATCATCTCCATTCATTTCTTTGAGAAGAAATGCATTTTGACCCCGATACGCTGCAATCTTAAAAGGACCCTTCCACAGATTTTCAAATTTTCCGTGCTTTCCCTTATCTTCATTCCGAGCATCCCATTTCAAAACTACCTCATCCAACTGAAACTTATCTGCTTTCGCCTTTCTGTCGTAGATCTTCTTTATGCTCCCCTGCAACTTGAAAGTATTTTGAAATACCTCCTCTCATGTCTGTTGTAAATGAATCATCTGATTAATCCTCCGCTGCATAGGATCTTCCTCACTCCCAGCCTCCTGAAGCAATTTGACCACCGGGACAGCAAGTGAAATAGGAAAAACCGTATCCGTTCCATACACCAGCTCGAAAGGAGACATGCCAATAGACTTTTTCTGACTTACCCTATCAGCCCACAATGCATTCACTAACTTCTTGTGCCGGGCCTTTTTGTTAATTTCCAGCAATTTCTTAATGATATTCACCAAGGATTTATTTGAAGATTCCGCCAAACCATTTCCTTGCGGATGGTAGGCGGTCGAATGCCCCAAGGTAATATTGTACTTAAAGCAAAAGTCAACCATCCTCTTAGACTTGAAGGCCGCTGCATTATCTGTGATTATTTTACTAGGACACCCAAAACGTGACAGAATATTGTTTTCAAGAAAAGAAATAATTACCGCATTCGTGGCCTGTCGAGTGGGAATCGCCTCAATTCACTTCGTGAAGTAGTCTGTAGCTGTCAAGATCCATCTATGCTGTCCGGAAGATGCTGGGTGGATTTCCCCGATAAAATCCAATCCCCACTGCTGGAATGGTGCACTAACTTCAATTGGTTTTAGAGGCAAAGGTTGTAGTTTCTGCTTCCCTTCGAAAATTTGACACTCATGACAATTTTTAACAGCCTTAAATACATCAGAAAACAAAGAAGGCCAATAATACCCTGCCCTTAAAATCTTATTCACTGTGGTCTTCCAAAACAAATGACCTCCACAGTCACCTTTGTGAAAGTCCTCCAAAACTTTTTGAGCTTCCTCCTCTACCAAACAATTCAACAACATACCTCCAGGGTCTTTCCAATATAATGCAGAATTCAGAATGCAGAATTTAGCAGCTCTTAACTTTAATGTTCTACTCTTATTTCTAGGCATCCCGGGCGGTGGAGACAAATTCTGAAGCACGTATAAAATGTCAGCATACCAAGGGGAAGAAACAAAAATATCGGATACCTGAACTGACGTACTTTCCTCATCTTCATCGGACATGGCAGCGATCAAATTTATGTCTAGAGCATGCAGATTTGTTTCAGACATGAGCTTGGCGAGTCCTTGTCCTTTGATCAGCTTGGTTGGTTTAATTTCCACATCGTATTCTAACAACGCAGCGATCCACTTACCCCTTCTTCCCTCTGGATCTGCCTGTACCAAAACATCTTTAACTGCTGCGTTAGGAACGTATTGCTATAATGTGGGAATGCAATATGTACACACGGAAATATTTCAAGGCCTTTACAAGCGCAAGTGCTTGTTTCTCAATGATATTGTACTTCAATGCTCCATCTCTTATGATCCGACTGAAGAAAGCAATGGGCTTCTCAACTCCATCCCTTTTTTGCATCAAAACAACTACCAATGTATGCTCAGAAGCAAAAGAAAATAAAATGAAGTCCTGTGTGTAATCCGGGCTGATTAAAATAGGGGCTGAGGAAAGAGCTATCTTTACCAAATTGAATGACTTTACTGCCTCTTCTGTCCACCTTACCTAACTGTCCTTTTTCAGCATGTTCGTGATTTCTCTAAAGTGTTCTGCAAGATTTGGAATGAAACGACGCAAAAAATTCATTTTACCATTAAATGACTGTATTTCTTTCTTGTTCCGGGGCTGTTCAATCTGCTGTATAGCTTCAACACGTGCAGGATCAACTCGAATGCCATCTTTCGATATGATGTGGCCAAGGAGCTTGCCTTCATCCATGGAAAAAAGGCTCTTTTTCGGATTCAGCGAAATGCCATATTTTCTGCACTTCTGGAAAACAATTTTCAAATGATATAAATGTTCCTCATCAGAATTGGAAAACATAGTTAAATCATCAAGGTAAACAACCAAAAACACATCTTTCTCGTTGGCAAAAGCCATGTCCATTGCACGCTGAAAGGTAGCGCCTGCATTCTTTAAACCAAACGGCATCTTTGCATAATGAAATGTTCCCCAAGGAGTGGTGAACGCAGTCTTGTCACGATCATCTTCCTGCACTAAAATCTGATTATAACCCGAGTATCCGTCGAGTAGTGACATCCTTGATGCTCCAACTACTCGCTGCAATATATGGTCCATTTTTGGCAGCGGATAATTGTCTTTTAATGATACCTTATTCAGATTTCTGAAGTCAATACATAAACGGATCTCACCTGTCTTCTTTCTCACGGGCACCAAGTTTGATATCCAATCCGAAAATCGAATAGGCACAATGATTCCTGACTTATACAACCTATTTACCTCTTTTTCGATCGATGGTAGCAGCTTTGGATTAATTCTCCTCAACTTTTGACGAAAAGGCTTCTGATTTGGTTTGATGGGGATAGTATGCTGAATGATATTAGTGTCATATGTTTTTAGATCTGAATAATCCCACGCAAACGCATCAGAAAATGAAGATAACAATTTTACAGATTCTGCTTTTACCTTTGGTGACAATGACTTTGACAATTTTACCATCTTGGGATTCTCAGCTGTCCCAATATTTACCTCTTCGACACCTTTTTCTGTTGGCCTCAATGTCGGTTTGCGGGCTACATCATCTTGATCAAACAACTCTTCCAAAGGAATCAATCCCTTAGGAATGATGTTATCCTTAAGTTGCAGCACTTCCATTTGATTTATTTGTATGTCATCACTGCCATCATCAAATTCTGTATCTATGGAGGTGTCTTTAAACTTACCCTTATTCTGCAGAAATTCACTAATCTCCTCATCATCCTGAAAGACTTGCCAACATCGCTGATTGTCTGGAACAGTGGGCCGGTGTTTCACATGTATCTCGAACTTGTTGCTGGAATTCATTGGAATTTTAAGATTGCTTGCTGCCTTAGCAAGTCCATCAGCAACACCATTTTGTATGCGGGGCACACATGTCAAAGTATGATCAGAAAATAATTTCAGAATGTCTAAAACTGCATTTCGGTAAGCCCTCATGCGAGGATGCTTAGCCCGAAACTCACCTTTAACTTGCTTTATCACCAGTTCTGAATCACCGTATACTGCAATCCGTTTCGCTTTCAGCTTCTTAAGAATCTTAAGGCCAGCAATAAGAGCCTCGTATTCCGCTTCATTATTAGAACAATCAAATGCAAGCTTGTAGGAACACACTCTCACATTGCTCGGAACTCTATCAAGAGCGGAAAATGGACTACGAATCCACACACCAATCCTAGCACCATCGCTGCCCACTGCGCCATCAAAATCCATGGTCCAAAGACCATCTTCATCGTCCTCTAAATGCTGAAACTGTACCGGCTCTGTTTTTCCTGTTTGCTGCCCATTGTCTTCAGCTGATTTCTCCATAACAGCTTGTTTTTCTCTTCTTTCTTTTTGCAAAACTTCTCTAAAATTCTCATTGATTTCTGGTATATCTTCTGCCTGAACTAATTGACTTTCTATATCATTAAAACTATCAGCAAGCAACACAAACGACTCTAAGTCGGTATGTACATAATTTACAGGATGATTTATTGGCTTCTCTTTGCTAGTTATCATGTATTTCATCTTCTGCTCTCGATATAACTTTCTCATTTGACCGAAGACTGGAATTGTAGCATAAGAGAAATCTAACTGAAGTGTACCTTTCAACTTTGCCCCCCAAGATCTTGCAAGGAGCATCCCGAACCGTGGAGGAATGTCGGCAACCACCACATCCATCAAAACATTCTTTGCTGGGATTTGATCTAAGCTCACAACCAAATCTTTGATGAGTCCTATACACTTTACCCGGCTGGAATCAAATGAATACAAATCATGATATTCTCTTGTAATGTCTAATCCCAACTTTTCCATGATCGCCTTTGGCATCAAATTGTGCGAAGCACCCGAATCGAGCATAGCATTGTGCAATATATATTCGTGCAACCTCAAACCGATGTAAAAAGGAGGAACATTACTGTCAGGGGACTCACCATTTAATGCAGGCCCAAAAATCAATTCCGGCTGATCATCCTCAACATTTACTGTGTCAATCCTTGGATCAAAGTTCAGAATTTTGGAGACTTGACTACGGTAGCTGCTGTTCTTCATAATTTCCGTCAAAGGAATAGATATTTTCAGTTTGGAAATTTCATTTTCCAAACTAAATGCTGAAACTTTCTCAACCTCTTTGACTGGAACTTCCTTCTTTTCAGCCTTGTCTTTCACTATGTTTGACTGATTTACCTTCTCTGCTGATGATACTTTACTAGCTACTGGATCAATTGTCTCTTTCCCTTTCTTCTGTGGTATCGGTGAATCCGTCTTTGGTGCTGAAGCTTCTTTTCTTTTCTGAATGGGATTTATGGGCACATCTCGATTTCTCAATGAATATTGTTTCTGCTGAGCGGTCAATGCATTCATATATCCTCTTTGATATTCTTCCGATTCTTCCTCTAAATCAGCATCATTTGTTAGGATGAAATCCTCATCTTTCTGAACAACTGAACTTTCTCCGTATTCTTCATCCTCAGTGATATAGATAGGCAGATCATCGGGAGTGAAGAAATGATTTTGCTCACCTGAAACATCATCATCATTGTCGGAATCATGACTCACAAAATTCTGCAAAAGAGGTGTCTTAATCTGCTGTTGGGCTGCTGGCTCTTGAGCTCTTTGTTCACGCTGCTTAATTCTGAATTGTGGCTGCTGCTGGCCACGGTAGTTGGGATTACGAATCTGCATGTATGATTTGTTAAGTGTCACCTTTTTAAGCAATTTTTCCACCTCACGAATCAAGTGCTATTCTGATGTAGAAGTGGAAGGCTCTTCCTTTATAGTCACTCTTTTCTCTGCTTTCAACCGTGCTCTTTTATCGTTCAGATTTGCCTCAACACTAACAACGATCTTCTGCATATCTTCTAAAGTAGGTGGATCTCTATCACGAAGGGAATAAGCCATCTCTGGATCAAAGCCATCCGGGAATTTAAGGAGAGAAGACTTTTTAGACGGTCTCAAGTCATCTGGAATTGCATTATACACTGTATTGAATCTAATAATATAATCCTGAACAGACTCACCAGGATTACATTTGATGTTTGTATATTCTAAAGTAATCTGCAGCGGATCCTTTTTCATCTCCCATCAATCTAAAAACTGCCTCTGGAGTTCTGCCAATGTAGTGATGCTTCTTTGTGGCAAGGCTCTAAACCATTTTCTTACCTCTCCTCCAAAAGTTTGCACAAAAAGCCTCATACTCACATTCTCTTCATCAATCTCAAAACGATCAAAAAAATCTGCCATATTGTCTACATGCTGTTGTGCACGAATACTCTGTGGAGTGCCATCAAATATTGGGATCTTGCTCTGATAGTCTGCAGGCATATCATTCAACTGCTGTGGTAACACAAGAGGTGCAAAACGAGCAGCCATAGCTCTTGGTGGATTGATGACAATCTGCTGTCGAGGAGACACAGGAGGACTAGGAGCAGTAGGTCTGCGAGGTGTATTTGGTGGAGAAGGAAGAGAAATTACTATGGATTGCTGATCAGAAAACTCAGGCTGAACCGGAATGGTAGGGATAAAGGGAGGCTCAGTAGGGATCCGTGAACTAGATGCAATTTCAGATGGTCCAAGAATTTGTGAAGCAGATTCAGTGAACTCAGGAGTGTTGGTATCCACAATGGAATTTTGCAACTGTCTATCCAGGTAATGTGAAACAAATCTATATTGCAAATCTTCAGTAAACAATGGATCTGGAACTAATCTTGACAATTCAGTTTCGGAAAAATTTACAAACAAATATGTTTCAAACCGTGCATCAAAAGGAATTTCATCAACATATATAATTTTCACAGGACAGGATGCAGATCTGGTAAGCAATCTGGAACTCCCAAAACTCACTTGACTTTCTCTTTCAGAACTTTCTTGACTTCCTTGTCTTCTAAGGATCCTAGGAATCAGATTTGGATTTTCAAATATTGTTGGTGGATCAGGGTCAGGATTCGACCTAGTATTCCTTCTTGAAGCCAATGTATTGATCTTCTCGGGATAAATTTCAAGGAACACAATCAATTATTTTCAGCCTTTCGACTTCTAGACTCAATCATCCAAAGGGTCTAGAACGAATAAGTATACTGGGGTGATTTACAAATCAAGTGCTGCACTCACAAGCTTACCGGAGATCGACTGAAGCAGCGTTTATCTACTACCGCTTATGCATAGCAAAAGCGTTTCAAAAGCTACCTGGCGTGACTTCAGACTCCGTCTAAGACTCCTGGAACAAACACATCAACACGCAAACCATTGAGATCATCCCCAGTGGAGTCGCCACTATGTTAGCGCTCAAATCTACCTCAGGCTGAAATGAAGTAAAACTCAAGGCTACATCAAACCACGCTCAGCCTCGTAGCTAGCCCTACGAGGACAGGAGAGGGCTCTCTCCGTCAATCTCGATAAAATGAGCAATAGGATGCGAGATGACTTACAATAGGAACTAATTTTAGGCTAGTAAAGAGATAGGTATGTTTGATTTTTTTTTGGTTTTTGGGTTTTCGCTGAGAAATGGGAAAATAGATTTTGGGTCCGGGGATAAGGTCAGACCTTTGCAGATTTCGAGTTAGGGCGAGGTAGGTGAATGTCTTGATGCTTTTGATTGAATATATGGATAGATCAGACCGACGAGGAGCTGAAGAGGGCAAAGAAGAACTTGGATCCTCTCCAAACAGCTGAAAACATATAGAACTAACTGAATTCAAAGGTAGAGCACTGTAAACAATGGATTCAACCTCACTTACTCATTCAATTTAGTTCAGAAGCATATGAAAGGATGGTATACATTAAACATGAAGAAACTTACAGTAAACAAAGAGGAAACACCATCAAGAACAGAACACCACAAGGATCCCAACAAGTGCCGCAAAACCCCTGATCTTTCCTTAGCCAAAATATGAAAAATATGTACAATGATATCAAAGTCTCCCAAGAGTCCAACCTCTCCAACCTCTGAAAATGATTGAGAAATTACATCATATAGACCATCCTAACCCCTTCCCACACCTCTAGGGGTCGAATTCCTCCTTCAGGGGTCAGTTTCAACCAAATTCTAATCAAGGAACTAAAATCTAGGCAGCTAACAACTTGCCTCTAAAAGAGTGGAAACTGATTCATTTACATGATTTTTACCCTTTTGAGAGTGAATCTTCTAGAATAGATAAAAATAAGCCAAAGTTACATGCCAAACATAAATTTACATCATAAAAACCCAAAAATTCCATCCACAAGAAAAACTGGTCCATACTAGGCGAAAATCTGAGCTGGCAGTTGAAAATTCAGCAAAAATTTAAGTGGGTCGCATTTGAGCCGAGTGGGTCGCATTTTTTTCAGCCTGAATTTGAGGTACTTCCCGGCATCCAAATTGAGCTCATGATATCTCGTTGGAAAGCCCTGGATGTTGACTATCCAACCCAAGTGGAATTTCCCAATTTGGAGCTCATTTGACCCTCCAAAACTTCTTTCTCCCAGAAGTACTTCCTGCTGGTGTAAAAGGTGGCAGCAAGGTGGTTTTCATGGTGTTTTTGAGCTCTTTGACCATCCAGATTTTGATGAAATGCTTAGGTAATGTCTGAGGATGCATAACTAACCATGACAAATCCAAAAATGCAAAAATTTCCTCCAGCAAGTGTCCCAAAAAAAAGTGAGCATATGAGTGCGAGACCCACTTAACTGAAAAACCTGTTTTTTGACCCAAAAATTTCAAAATGACAAAATTTTCTCCGAATTTGCTCAAATTCGGAGCGGAGGTCCTCCATCATGTATCTTGCCCAGTCAATGAAGCCTCGGCCAAAATCCGAAGTGGATTAGGCCTTTTCCGCCGTCTTAGTGCTTCGCGCAACCTCCTCTTCAGAATCTTCATTCTCGCTTTGCAGACATGCATGCGAGCCCAATAATGGCCTTTCATGTGACGAAGCATGTCTTTGTCTCTATCATGATTCTGTGAATGTACCTACGCTGATGAAGAAGGCGAGACCCCTTCCACGCCATGTGGAGATAGTACTCGCGCTGTTGATGAAGTCAACGAGACCCCTTCCACCCCGGGTGGAGATAGTACTCGTCGTGATGTTGAAACAAAGCTCTGTGGCTTCTCTGATATGTTACCACTACTGGTGCACTGCTATGCTCCATCTCAGTGCATCAACCTCAACGATTGAGTCACTGTCCGACTCCTGCTCATACTCTGACTTCTGTCTCTGACATGGATTTGAACGAGATATTTGCAATATGTATACTGATATAAATGCAGTGAAAACAGAGTTATAATGTATGTTTCAACACCCAATAAATATCCCCCACTGTCAAAGCACCATAAGGAAACAAACAATGATAACAGCTCTGTTTTAGGTGGATTGATATAGAAGCACAGTCTCTGTTTTAATTGCAAGTGAAATTTGACAAATGGTAGCAGGAAGCCTTTAGAATATTGGATAAACTTTGTCAAAGGGAACAATGAATCACAAGACTGTGTTTGTCAATGGGCAGTGAACAATGAGTATAAGAACGTGTTTATCAATGGGCAATGAGATACAATATGACAATGATCACCATGAAACAAAAGCCATGACAGTGGTAAAACAATAATGATGACCACGGTGGTATAATGGGTGTGAAGACAGTGAGGCTTTGACAATACATGCAAAGGTGGATACCTCAATGATATAAGGTGGAAAAATACTCATAAAACCATCCATATATATTTTAAAACCCTGAGGAACAAAACTTCCATGAATGTAGGGTTTTACTCTTCCATTCAAATGTTCAAAGTCTTCAAGATACCACCAACACATTAAAATCTACTGAGCAATAGTTTAGAACCTGTTTGAAGGCAGCTGGAGATGATTTAAAACGAAACTGGGCGCCCAACGCAACTTTTTTGAACTCTGTTAGCAAATGGGTCGCATGTGATCAAGTGGGTCGCTTTTGCCAAGTGGGTCGCACGCGTTATAATTTACACTGGAGAAAACGCCCAGGTGGGTCGCTTTTGCCAAGTGGGTCGCTTTTGCCCAAGTGGGTCGCTTTTGCCCAAGTGGGTCTCACGACCTCCAAACTCTGTCAACAATGCTCCAAAACTCGATTTCGGCCTCCAAACTTCAGATTTCGACTTCTATGCTGTGGATATTTGGAAATGAACTTGTTTGCCATTTTATACATGATGTAAATATCTTTCACAATCAGATTTGATCCAAATCTATTTGATAACCCACATTACAATGTTTTTGCATTTTCACATTTGGCTTTTTAATACAATCTCTCTTTTGACTTTTCTGAGTTTTGAATTGATGATTTTGTTGTTTCTTGTAGGGGTATGGCTCTTTAGCTTGGGAAAAGATCAGAGGTCTGCGTTGAAACTGCTTCTTGGTGAAATAAATACAATTTATTACAAAAATAATATTGAACAATTTCTAGCTCCAAAACAGAGTTTTGGACTAGAAATGTTTTTCAAATACTTATGATAAAAAATATGAAATCAAAATTTGCGGAACCATCCTCATCCTGTAGGATTTTATGACATGTATGCAAATGACTCGAAAACCCTAGACACTAGGACCAAAGACACTTATTGACATTTAATGACCATAAATGAAATGACAATGATTTTGAGTGATTTTTGAGGAATTTTTTAAATAGCTCTGCAGGTGTAAGCATGAGGAAACATAAGACAACAGACCCCTTCGTCAGTCAATGGCATGCTCCTAGCGGAATGCAACGAAGTGGAACAAGCGAGACACCTAAGAATGAATATGCAAAAAACGAAATGATCACTGACGGAGGGCTGTAAGGACCGACTCTAACAGGTGCATGAATGAACGGAACACTTCCAGCTACCTGCGAAGAGGAGGCAAAGAAGGATAGTTGATTTATGACTGTAATTGAACCTTTATATGGAAAGGTGATCATTTTGAAATATGTAGAAAAAATTGCAGTCATAGCATATAACCATGGTCTTCCCAGTAGAATATTATAGTCAAGGGGTCCATCAACAACCTCAACATCAATATTCATTATTTTCCCCCCTAGTTCAACATGCAGGTTATTAATAATATAACAAGGTTTATATTTACGTCCATCAAAAGCTTTCAACATCGTTGATGATTGTGATAAGCGCGACGAGGCAAGTGACTTCCAACAATTTAGAGACACAATGTAAGTAGATTCTCCCTCATCAATAATAGCATGATGAACAAGGTGATTGAGAACATTTACTTGTATTGAGAATGCTAATTTTGTTGGTAACTGCAGCACATAGCCCGTATGATTAAAGATGACTAAATTAGAATAAGATGGATCAATTCCACCAATAGCTGATAATAAATCTTGTTTTTGGGAGGGAAAATTTTGTAATACCTTAAGAGCAGACATAGTTGAAGGGGATTGAGCCAAATCTTCAACTATATTATAATTTTGTGCAGTTCTTGCTAGAGGATTATATGTCAATTTGTGAATTACTCCCTTTGGTGGCTTGATTGTCAATTCAGGAATAGCAGTAGGCGGTACCGATTATGTAGATGGATTTGTATTCGAGGTAGTAGGTTGATCAGTGACCTGACTACCATAGTATTTATTGCACATTGACACCAAAATATCTGTTGAAGTTTCTGTGACAGATAACATAAGTACTTGGGAACTAGAAGCTGGATCTGTAATAACCAAATTTGTGTCTGGATTCGGGAACAAGTCTGTCAACACAGGTAACACATTGAAAGTCTTAATGATTTTTTAGACTTCAGCATGGTGAGGAAAATCCCTAACAAATTTTTCCTCATTACAGTTGATGCATGGATAACGAGGTTTCCTAGGTCTAGATGATTGATCAGATTATCTTTCCTATGGGTTAGAAGTTTGCTTTTTCTTATATTTCCCTTTTTTATTACTTTTGGGTTGCTTGTCACTTTTTCCCTTGTCAAATGACACGACATTAATTTTAGAAGAAGGAGCAGGATTAGATGCAGTAGTATGATTTATGCTTGCAATACCAATCAAGTTGTCTCCAGCATGAGAGTCCTTTAATTAAGGAGGAACAATAAAATTAGATCACGGCGCATTAGGAATTTTTTCGTAGAGCGTGCCAGATTGAGTATAAATCAAATCTAAATATTGGGCACGAGAAATGACTTGCTCTTTAGTGACCATGCCACCCTTAGCCACCTCCTTAGTTATAGATGGTAACAGGGTCTTGATGAACCACTCAACAAGTAGTTCATCAGGAACAAATGTATTAACCATTCTACGACAACGACGCCACTCATGAATATGATCAGAAATGTGAGTAGTATTAGTCTATCTTAAATTAGTCAAGAGTTTCGTTCCAGTTTCATATCATATGGGTAACTAGAAGTGATTCAAAAAGACAGTAGCTAGGGTAGTGAAATTATCAAAAGAAACTCTAGGTAATTCAATGTACCATTTTGCAGCCGGACGAGTGAGCGTATGCTAGAAAAGACATAGTCAAACAGAATCATCATTTAGGGAATTTGATGAACACCATAAATGATAATTCATGACATGAGTCAACAGATATTCTCTAGGGTTTCCATTGAACTTAGGAATATCTGAGGGTAATTTGTGAGGCATCACTGGCCACCAAGGAGCATAGTTAATTAGATAATTGGTTAGCCGATTTAAATTTGGTAACTCTAAAGTTGCAAAAAAGGGAAACTGTATATTTAGGTCAGGTTGAGCATAGCCAAGGTATGATTTAATTGCTTGAGCAATAGGCCTTTGAGCACCAGCATAAGGGATCTGCTGTTGGTAACCCAGATAGGGGTTGTTTTGAAAAGAAAATGCCTGAGGATTTTTTTGACCAAAAACTGGATATGATACTTGTTGAAATGAGGTTTGAGGTATTTGTGCCTGAGGCTGCCAAGGGGCCTGTATACCAATGTTATAACCCAAATTAGGAATATTCGGATTCGGTTGATAGGTATAACCAGGTTGTGGTTGTGACATCCCATAAAATGTTAAACCAGGTTGTGAATAAATGATTCCAGATACAGGTTGATGTTGTAAATCAACCAGAGGATTTAGAGTTTATGGTCCTAATACCTAAGGGTATTGAGTTAAAGGACCCATCTGATAAGGTTTTTGTACAAAATTTTGATTCTGTAACAAAGGTAAAGATGTATTAACAAGTGGAAATGATGTGGGTGTAACAGATTGAACTGGTTGACACGAGTGTACAACTATTTTTGATTGGATAGGCAGAGTGGGTTTCCATTAACAAACATTCATTTTGACATTAGGTTGACCAAAAATAACGGAGTACTGTCATATTGGGTGACCAAAGGTTGCCCCCCTACATGAGGAGAATAATAAGACGAAAAATATTGCTCTCCAAATGCAGGGAATCCAGTTGATATAGAACTAGATGGAATGGACCCAGAAGGACCAGCTTAATATTGTCCTGAAGATGTGTATAAAGAATCAAGCCATTCAGTACTCACTATAAGTTTACCAGTTAGAATACCAAATGATGACATTGATGAAGTCCATGGGTTTGAAGATGCACTAGAATTTTCCAGATAAATATTTGTAACCTTATGGGACCATAGGGCCACCATGAAAATATGATTTTGGTGAAGTAGTAAACATCGATGGGGTAGCGAGGGTTGGTACTGACATAATTAGAATAGATGGACCAACCGAAGATGTTGGTTCAGGCATGGTTACTTGACAAAAGGTATACCCTTGTAAATTGACGGGAATATGAATTGGAACAGGATCAACAAAACCAAAGGGTGGTGATTGAGGAAAAGACTCGTATAGGTAAATATCCTCCCCAAAATGGGTTGGAATTAAAGGTTTCTTGTCTTGTGGGATTTCTTCAATCGCAATTAAACCAGGTGGAAGTATTTCACCGTCAGGCCCAAATTATATTTCAGGTGGTTTATTGGGTGATATGGGAGACTCAATGGTTACAAAAACTTGTGGGATGACCAAGGGATGAAAAACTTCCAGTTGTTCAACTTCGAGATTCATATTTTTTGGCAAAGAAGAGACAGTATCTAGATCAACTTCCAGTTGAACAACGTCGGGTTCAGGAGGAATGGTCTCACTGATTGGATGGATCGTGACCATAGGTAACTTTGAAGACTCTATCTCAACAACAGTAGACGAACCAGGATGTGTAGAAACAACTTGAGATAAATCTAGAATATGAGAAGATGATTTTTCACTAGAGGTATGAATTGTACTTGACTCGGTAGAGCATGGTTGCCTTCGCCGACCAGGAGTAACTTCTGGTGGTAAAGGTGGTTTCAATGCTATTCTACGCGAACGATGGGGGAAAGGATTTTGTTCTTCCATGATTACTGATTTATTTTAACAAAAAATAAATAAAAGGGTAATGCTAGGCAAAAGGTTTACCAAGAAACTGTGAACTGCAAGATACATCCTGGAAAACTAAGAAGTACGGGCAAGTAATCTCCCCGAATGTTGTGTTCGGTGTATCACAATTTACAAGGAAGCCAACTCAGTTTGCTATGGATGGATAGCACCTAAAATTTGTCCTCCCAAATATACCCGAAGGTACATGGAGGCCAAAGTCCATGTTAGCGTTGTCTGATGTGAAACCACACAATTAGAGCACCCCTTTATACTTTTCGTACTGTAACACCACCGGATATACCTGAAAGTACGTGGACGAGCTACGATATACTTACGTACGTGGAGTGAGGTATCACACTCGAAATGTATCGTAGACAAGTTAAAGATAGCTGCTATGTTTTACGACATCAGAACACATCTCTAGCCTAGACCTTCTAAATGTTATCGTTATGGTTCCAATGCTTTGTTAGGTAAATTGAGATAAATTTTAAGCTGATATTGTTTATCAATTTTCCTTTCAAGGTTCACCGTGATGATGTATTGGAAATTCATAAAATGAAACCTAAGAATGATAATAAATCTTTCACTTTTAGTTTTTCAATGAAAATCCTAGCTACTAGAGAGAAACAACAATCAATTTGAGAGAAAACAAATAAAAAAGAACAAACTAAATGTAGCTTTCCTAATTGTTCCTTTGCAACACACACAATCCACTACATGAAAATGCGGGTTTTTATTTTCAGTTCCTTTAATGTTATGAATGCAGAAAAGAAACTAAGTGCACCAAATAAAAAAAAAAAACAAATTCCTTTTACTTTTTGAGAAATGAAGAATGTAAACGACAATTTCTGTTTTGAAGGAAAAATGAGGCATTAAACAAACATTGAACAAATTTTGTTTCAAAGGAGGAAGAGGTAGATAAGTTCACTGGTCAATTGAGGTATCAGGGTTTTCAAAACACAGCAGAGAAAAAACAGAAAACAAAAATGCAAATACAAATTCATTGGAATTTAGATGGTCTCTGGGGTCAACGCAGTATCTAAGGGGAGAAAGTGTGTTGTAAAGCACCCCTGGAAGGGAGACAGCGCTATGCAAAGCACTGTGCCCTGTCCAATAGTGTGTTGGGTGCAGTGTATAATGAAAAAAACAGCTGTTTAACACAATTCTAATGCAAATTTGGATTTCAAAAAGCCTAATATTTATGAGAAAATGCTACTAAATGAATAAACAGAGAAATCAGAGGCAAATACACCTAGGATGAAGGGTAATTTCCCCAGCGGAGTCACCAATTTGATATGTGGAATTATGTATTATGGATAAAACATTCTTCCCTAGATAGGTGCTTATCTAGAACAATAGATTAAAGACTTTGCAGTTGCTTTTCCTAACAAGAAATAAACACATAAAATAGATCAGAGAACCTACTTGGGATCCAAGCGCTTCCTATTCTCCTTTTGTCGCTTTTGTTGTATTTTCAAATCTGAGCTGTGTCGCCAAAATATTCTCTGCAAAGATGAACACAAAACAGCAAAAGATAGCAATAATACAAATGTCTATTCAATTTATTCAATTAAATCAATAAAACATGAACCATATGCATCAAATAAGAATTAATATGGAAAACATGAGCTTATACAGACACATATGTGGGAAAGTAAACAACAATATTTCTTAATGGACAGAAGGGGAGGTTACAACCCATTGATTGATTTAGTATCATCATCTCTAGAAGCATCCCAGCCTCATCACAATGCACATCTCTCCAGCAGCATGTCACTCAAATAAATTCCTCAATTGAAATTCCACCAACATTTCTCTACTAAAATTCTTCCTTACCAAGCACTAGGATTTGTGCTCAATTCATAGAGGATTTGTAGGTAGTTTTACAATCAATGAATTTCTAATAATAGGCAAGGCATGTTCCCAATCTTGTAGATGTCAAATGGACATATGGATTCAAAGTTTGACACATGTGAACTCTTCTAGAAGGCACTGGCCAAGTGGAGATTCCGGAATAATGAGAATTCCGCTCCCAATGTGACCAACGCACTCTTGAATGTCAGGAAGTGCTTTGCAAAGCACCCTAGAATGGGGCTACTTGCATATGAAACACACTTAGTCCCTTTAGAGGTAGCGTTTGTAAGCTCTCATATGATATATTATAAACTTCAAATCTTGCAAACCTTTGCAGATGTAAGCAAGGAATGATTTGTCTTGTTCTTTGGCTTAGGGAATATAACAACTAAGATGATAGGGAATGATAGACCCTATTCATCAGTCCTGGGGATGATGTCCAGTTAACCAGGTCATTAGGAATGATGCCCAAATTGACCTATAACAGCCATCAGCTCCTGTAGCTAAAATTTGGATGGTGGGATCATCACATACCTGCTTGCAGAAAGACTCCCTTGTAAGTGGTTTGTGATAGAAGCGCACTCGGTGTCCGTTGACTCGGAATGTAGAACCAAATTCGTCTATGGTATTCAAGGTGAGGGTACCATTGCTGTGTAATTCCTGAATTTCTTATGGACCAAGCCACCTTGTTTGTAACTTGCCCGAGAAGTCTTGGAATCTAGAGTCATAGAGAAGTTCCCAGTCTCCTTTTTGGAATGTATTTTTTTTATGAGGTTGTCATGCCACTTAGCTCCTTGTTGTTGAATAATTGCAGTGCGCTGCAGATCCAATAGCCATGTTTCATCCAATTCATTTATTTTCTGGAGTCTTCTAATCTGGGCCTCCGTCAAATCCAGCCCCACCTCCTGTATTGTCCTTAGAGTCTTTATTTCGAATTCGATACGAAAAATTCATTCTCCTCCAAATACCAGATGGTACGGAGAATATCCAGTGGTGTTTCACCATGTTTTGCGGTAATCCCGCAAGGCCTCTGGTAGTCTAGTAACCCAATCCCGGTGATGTGTTGAGACTGTTTTAGTGAGAATTTCCTTAAGGACTTTGTTGGTGCTTTCAACCTGTCCATTTTCCTGCTGGTGGTAGGGAGATGTGACTCTATGGATGATATGGTGGTTCTTCAGAGTGGCCGTAATTTTATTTCCCACAATTGTGCCCATCCATCAGTTATCACTTCCCGAGGCAAGCCATATCGCACAAATAGTTCAAAAATAAAATTTATCACAGACTCTTCCGTAGCTCTTGATAAATCCATCGTTTCTACCCACTTCGTCACATAATCTATGGAAACCAGTATGTAAGTCTTCTGGTTTGATGGCAGGTTGAATGGTCCAACGAAGTCCAGTGCCCACCGTTCAAAATGTTCCACTACCGATTGTGGTTGTAGTGGCATCTCATCAGCTTGGCCTGGGTCGCCCATCCTTTGGCAACTATCGCAGACTTGGACATATTTCTTGGCATCCTTAAAAATTGTAGGCCAATAAAAACACATTTGCAATAGTTTGTGCCCCGTCCTGCGATCTGAAAAATGGCCACCACATGGCTCATCATGACAGGCCCATAGGATATCATAAATCTCGTCCTCTTGGACGCGTCTGCGTATATGCATATCAACTACCGTATGAAAAATATATCCATCGATCTAGGAGAATCTAACATTGCGCTGAACAATCAGCTTCCGTTCCCTGATGTCAAGTGTCTTGCAAACTTTCCTACTGCCAGGTAGTTCGCTACTTCTGCGTACTATGGTGTTTTTACTACTACAACGAATATATTTTCATCGAGGAACTGATTGCCCACCGCTAGTGTGTCATCTAACATTGGAACTCTAGACAGGAAATCTGAAAATACGTTTTCCTTCCCAGGATGTTCTTTGATAGTTATGTCAAACTCTTATAAAAGAAACAACTAACGACTCACTCGCTCATTTGTAATAGGTTTATTGGCTATATATCTAATGGCAGAGTGATCAGTATACAGGAGTACTTGATAGCTAGTTATATAATGTCTAAATTTATTGATAGCATAAATGACAACCAAGAACTCCTTTTCAGTCACTATATAGTTTAATTTGGCGGGAGTGAGATTATTGCTGATATAATAAATAGCATAGGGATTTTTATCTTCTTCTTGACTGAGAATTTCCCCTATCGTTGTGTCAGATGCATCCGAGGAAATGTGAAAGGGCAGCTCCCAATTAGGGCCGTGTAAGATTGGTGTTGTCGAGACCAGTTTCTTTAAATATGAAAAAGCAGTGTCACATTTATCAGACCAATAGAATTCAACATTTCCAGTTAACGCATACAAGGGCACAGCAATTTGTGAGAAATTATTTATAAACCTGTGATAGTACCCTGCATATCCAAGGAAACTACGTACCTCTATCTGTGTACAAGGTGTGGCTAATAAAAGGATTACCTCTATCTTTACTGGATCTACCTGTATTCCAGCTGTAGAGATGTAGTGTCCTAGGATTACTCCTTTGGTCACCATCATGTGAAATTTTTCATTTCTTAAACATAATATGGTAGCAATACATCGTTCCAATACTTTTTCTAGTGTTTCCAGTGCTTGATCAAAATCATCTCCATATGGGGTAAAGTCGTCCATGTAATTTCAAGTCCTTCATTTTATTAAATCAGAAAAAATTCTGAGTATGGCTCTTTGTATTGTTGTTGGGGCGTTGCATAATCCAAATCGTAATACCCTATAGGAAAATGTACCCCATGGGAAGGTAAATGTTGTTTTATCCTGGTCTTCAGGGGCTATCTGGATTTTATTGTAACCGTTGAACCCATCAAGTAAGGAAAAGAACCACTTTCCTACCAATGTATCAAGGACTTGGTCAATAAAAGGGAGGGGGAAGTGGTCTTTATATGTTGCTTTATTTAGTTCTTTGTAATCCACATAGATTCTCCACTTCCCATTCTTCTTAAGAATGACT
Source organism: Pinus albicaulis (assembly GCA_034641835.2). Taxonomy (NCBI): domain Eukaryota; kingdom Viridiplantae; phylum Streptophyta; class Pinopsida; order Pinales; family Pinaceae; genus Pinus; species Pinus albicaulis. The sequence goes on along the minus strand of JAXQQM020087878.1, from coordinate 9,078 downwards.
ACTAAAGGAGAGACCCATTTTTTGTCCGAGATAGGATAAATGAAGTTTACATCGAGCATATTTTGCAACTCATCTTTTACAATGTCTTTCAGATGTGATTTTAGCCTCCAATGAGGCTGCAAGATAGGTCGAGCTTCCTTGTCGGTATAAATGTGATGTGTTCATAGTTGAGGATCTATACCTTTCATGTCTAGGTATTCCCAAGAAAATTCTCCCTGATATTTCTGTAAAACCTTAATGAGCTTTTGCTTTTGGTTACTATCCATACTACCATTGATATTTAAAACCTTTTCTGGCTCAATTTCGATTGGTATGTTGTTGCGAACAACAGTCATGGGTATATGTTTATTATCAATGTATGCCAAGGGGTCTTCTTGTGTTTCATCATCAAGAACTACTTTTAAAATTTGGCATTTTAAGTTTTCAGATACAGATGGTTGATTCATGAAGTTATTGATTACATCATCTTCAGTTTGATTTTTGAATTCAAGAGCTTCAACTATTGTAAGTGGTGAACGGATGTTTTTTTCCCAGTATGTGTGTGGATGCCTGTGAATATTTACAGTGGGTAGACTTGATTTGGCAGGCGGGTAAATGACAATATTTTTTAGGGCATCACCTCTAGTAATGGTCATGCTTCTTGTCCGGCAGCCTATGTAAGCATCGGTTTTTTCTAACCAAGGTCAACTTAGTATCAGGAGGTGTCCATCCATCCTAATTTTTGGGTTAATAACTAAAAATTCAGCCTGATACTCCCATGAGTCCACATAAACCAGGATTTCTTGTAATATTCCTTCTGTTTTGATAACAGATCTGTCAGTGAGTTCCAGCAAGGTAATCGTGGGTTCTAATGTTGTTATGCCTAACTTCTCGCAGGTTTTTGTGGTTAATATTTTGATGGCTGCCCCTAAGTCAACCAATGTGTTTGGAAATGAGTGGCCAAATATTTTTACAGCTACTATGGGGTTCCCTAGATCCTCATATTTTACAGGTGTTTCTTTACCCAATAATAAGTCTGACAATGCCCCTACCACATGGATAGTGGGTACAATTTTTTCTTTCCTCACCTTTTTCTTTCCACATAGCTCTTTAATTGCCTTGGCATAGATAGGAATGTCTTGTATAGCCTACAGAAGAGTAATTTGAATGAAAATATTTTTTAATTCCCCTAGGAGATCAAAATCTTAAGAGACTACTGGTTTAGGAAATTTTAATCTCTCAGGGATTGGAGGTGGGATATAATAAGGTTTTTAGGTTTCATTTAGCCAACTGTTTCCCTCCCTTGCTTTACCTACGTTTCAGTCATAGTTGTTTGTCTAGGTGCTATCATATTTTCAGATTCAAGTTGCGGCAAGGTCGCATCTTCTTTTGGTGAAATAACACATCCTAATCTGAGCCAAAGTTCATTACATTGCTTTGGTTCAGTTTCATGGTTTGTGTTTTTGATCATCTGAATTAGTTGAACCAGCCTGTTGTTAGGATTAGGATTGGGTTGAGCCAGCAGTTGAGGATGCATGATAGGCTAAGGATTGTGTTGGACTGGGTATGGATTTGGTAATGTAGGTTCATTCTAAACCCCTTTCCCCATTTGTATATTGGTCATTCCCAGATGTCGTTGCCAGTTTTGAGACCAATTTGTGGTCTGCGAAGGGGAGGCAGGCCACTGGGACTGATAGGGATTGTTTTGCCAATAAGGGGGAGAACACAGAAAATTTGGCCAATTATTTCCTGAAGAGGGTTGTGTTGGCCACGGAGGCATAGGAAATTATTGAGATCGCCAAGTAGAAAAATTTTATTGGTTATGCCAAGTTGTTGCAGGGCTCTACTGTTTAAATTGTGGAGAAGAAAAGAACTACAGCAGGTCTTGTGGCATACCTAGTCGTGCTTGCCATTGTTGACACCAGCTCAATAGATAGACTGGTTCTGTCTCTTCTTCTGCTTCTTCAAAAACTTCTTTTAGCCCTGGAAGTGAAGGGAAACAGTCAGTGGCATGGTCCTTGGTACAAGTAGCACATGTCGAGACCATGTCTAATGGACATTCTCGTTGGTTGTGCTTCTTCCGACAGCGTGGAAAAAAGATAGCCAAATTTTTTTCTGCTATAGCTTGCTTCTATTTGGCTTGTAGGACATCTAGCTACATTGTCAGGGTGCCCAAGATATCAATTTTAAAATATTCTAAAATATTACCGAATTCTTCTCTGGTCACGTTGCCACCGAACTTCTTAGGATTCCTTGTAGTTGAGTCTCGCCCGGTTGGCTACTTCGTGTACTACCCCTAGAACACCTGATACACAGTGAAATAATGTCATCATATTCTTCTTTATATATGTCCCCTTTTCCCATTATGTTAAGTGTTTCGACCCATTCTTCTTTCATTCCCTTAATCATCGTCGCTTTTAAGATATCTTTAGACAGTGTAGTATATTGAGATCTTTGCAAATTATATTGAAATATTTCGATGTATTCTTCTAATGTCTCATTTTCCCTTGCTGACATATTTAAGATTTCATATTTTAGTTCTCGAGTCCGACAATAATCTTGATATTTATTAAGAAAAGAGTTTTTCATCTGATCCCAGCTATTAATAGTTCCTCCACCGAGCCCCATAAATCAACGTAATGTTGTTCCCTTCAAGGTAGAGGGGAATAATTTCAATTTCTGAGCATCAGTGGTGTATTCATATCCCCTACATAAGACATCAAATTCAAATAAGAATGCATTTGGATCTTCCGAGGTCAATCCATGGAAGAGTTGTTCTGTAATGGAATGGCTTTTATAGGGGCATTTGCAGCTGGATCAACAATGGGATACTCCAATTTTGACGTCTACCTCTAGTTTTGGTGTTTTCCATTTGATCAAAGATATGCCAATAATCTTCGGGGATTTCTTGTTTTGGAGGAATAATCTTAGTGGAATGTCAAGGAAGCCTTACAGCACAACCCCGAAATGGGATGTTGGGTGTCTCTATCACAACCACTCTCTCAGGGGATCCAGGCTCTAGAGTTTTTACCTGTATCGCATTGCTATTTTCTCCCTCTCCTTCATGCAATTTGCAATAACCTCCCTCTCTCGAAGGACCAGGACTTCCGTGATTAGTAGTCTGAAGGATTTGTTCAGACCCTTATGTTTTACTGTGAATTTCAGCATGGGATGCATATGGTGAGGTTGTTGCCTGAGGGAGTGTAGTAGGACTCTGAGCAGGAATGGTTCTAGGTCCTACTGATGCCTGTGATTCATCCTTCTTAATGATTTCTTCTATATATGTTGTTCTGCCAAGGATCATCGGTCCTTTGGGTTTGGTGGATTTAAGTGGGGGATTTTGATTTGTTTCTATATTTTTCTTCCTAGTCATAAAACAAGAGCACCTATCCTACTAACCTATGCACAATTTCTGAAAATTGGGCTGGAGAGCAAGCATTTTTCTTGCTAGTACATAGGTTCTTACCTCTCGTTTTCAATACCCAATTCTTTCACAGAAAAAGAAAAAAATAAATAAAGGACATCACTCTTAAACACTCTCCCCCGCAATGGCGCCAAAATTTTGGGTCATTAATTTGACTATTACAGGTAACCTCAATGATTTTCATTTAATTACCAACCCAGGGAAATTCTTGTTATTTCAAGAGTGTAAGCATAGTATATGCAAGTGACATTGGAGGACAACTACTCTAAATTATCGTAAGGAAGACTGTCTAATTCTCGAAGTTCAATCGAATCAATTTGAAGTGAATTATAGAATGCTTTTGACTATTCTAGGAAACTAACTCTATTCTAGGCCTATGCAAAAGTAACTACTTAGGGCTAGAAAGAATAAATACAATTGAACAACACTTGATGAATTAAACAGCAATCGTAATGAATTGAACAACAACTCTAATGAATTGAATAGCAATCGATTATTCTAATTTTGAAATGGAATTCTCTTTTAACCAACTAATGACAACCTTTCAAATTAAACAACATCCAAACGCTCATAATGATAATGAAAAGATCCAACATTAACTACATGCATAATTGAACAGCAGTCGTCTTAAAACTAATAAAACAATCACAACAACATTGAGTAGTGATGAAATAATTTAAACAATTTATGAAAGCATTTATTTTAAGCAAGAAGGTATGAGAGGTGAACTAGCCTAATGAAAGAGGAAGTTGTAGCGTCTTCTGTTCACAATTAACCAATCAAATGATATCTTATGAAACGTATTAAATAACTGGAAACGTAAATTCTGTAAAGAAACGTATAGCACAGAAATAGCAGAGAAGTTCCCAGGGCCGGACCCAAAGCCACAGAAGCCTGCTACCAAGGAAAACTCAGAGATTATCTATTCCATAAATGCCAGATTCTTTATTAAGCCGCAGAGTGATACATTAATACAATTTGACGATTATGTCCTGATACATCTATTACAGAGAAAAATCTATACAGAGAGATGAGAGATATCTATCTTGTTCATATTTGACCTTTTAAAGGCGAATTCAGAAATAGTAATGGATCCTTCCCATATGGGACTCTGTTGTTTCGTGGTTGTTGTTTGAGTACTCCAGGCGTGGATGTGCCTCTCCACCTTTCGCCAATCCATAGGAGCCATTATGATCCCGTTTTCCTTTCTTGTCAGCTGTCTTTTGGTCATCAGCAATTCAGTTGCTTTGCTTCCCTATCAATAAATATATGACAAGTCAGTTCTTATATTATTAAACACTCCTTTTATCATTAGTTCACTCTACCTTGGCTTTACATTATTTCCCTTTACTTTATTTCTTAAGATGAGGGGAAAATTCATAAAATTACATAAAAAATCAAGGGAAAGATGGGGTAAAATGTACCTTCTTCTCAGCTCAACAAGCATGTCAAAAATTGAACAATGATTTCAATTAAATCCTAGTTAACAAAGAAGAGGCTCTAACTTAGAGGGCTAGTTTGTCCTTCTTTATTTGAATCTAATCATTCAAAAGAAACCATTTTCACTATCTAAATGGCCATGGCATGCAGGTGAGTTTATAAAATAAATATTCACAAATGATTAAAATAAGAAATACAATATTAACATATAAAATGAAGATAATAACATATATTTACAAAAATGCACAAATGTGAATCTAATGCTTCCTTGATTCATTTGGAATGAGCTCAATTCTCCTAAGAGAAAAGTAACAAACTATTCCATAAATGTATACATTACATTAAAGCAATTTACATCTAAAACTATAGAATGGAAATTTATGTAAAAGAAAGCTTTATTATATTTCATCATAAGTTGGATACATGCTCCAAGATTCCTCCCCTTGGAATGGAGGAGACACTCTTATTTATACATAAACTTGAGATAACTAACAAAGATTTGATATCCACAAATCTCTCCTAGCTCCACAAATATCTCATGTGGTTGCAACCATGTGATAACACTTATCATGTAAAATCTCTACAAATACTCTCACGAATCTCTAATATCTTTGATACGAAATCTGATCAAAACTTCCATGATTCTTCGCCATGAAGTATGCTTGAAGGAATCTCCCAAATCTTCATCAAATCTAGAAATTCGAATTTGAGGCTTGGTGTTCAAATATCACTTTTTTGAAGTCTTCAAATACACCTAAAACATCATGAAACTCATACCACTTTCATATGTAAGTGAACATGTGTTATTTTTCCAATATTTAATCATAAATTCACTCAAAAACACTAAAATAAATGCATTGGAAAATTATAAGTCTAAACCCAATGTAATCATGAAAGTAGTTTATGGGAAAGAGAAATATGATTTAAAATTGAAGTGAAAGTGAAGTGAAAATTTTGTAAAAATATGGTATTTTGGCGACCCAACATTCCCCCCAACTGAAGGTGTTGCATGTTGTCATGCAACCTTGCATTAGATTTCTTGATTTGTCTAATGGATTCTTTTTGTATGATGTGTAACAACTTTTTTTTATAGTTGGTTCTTGTGTGACAACCATAAATATTGCAAGTGTTGGTTCTTGTGTGATAATACTTTCCTTTTTACTCTTCTTCTTACTACAACAAAGAATTATCTTGAAAATTAAACCATATGAATACATTCCAAATGATTATTCGGTAATGTGTGCATCAACCATGCAATGTTTTTATTCACTTTTTCTTTAAATTGGTGTGCAAAACATGCTCTATAAATAGGCTATGTACAGCTTATTGAAAATTTATGTTTGTATGGCTGAAAAAATTATTTGAACATCCTCCACATGGTATTTTTCTTAGGAATGTATGCTTCGTATGAAAACCAATGATGCATTATGGAATTCAATCAAGGTGTTTATAAGAACAACAACTTTCAATCGAGAAAAACGTGTTGGTTAACAATATATGAGGTTATGAAATATGGGATCGACAAATAGTGTAATGAATATAAGGAATGATGAATACACCCCCCCCCCCACCCCAACTAAATGTCTTTCCCATCCTTGGAAAATGTAGCAAATAAGGAAGGCATAGAATGACATGAAATAAGGAAGGATATGAAAGGACAAATAGGGAAATTTTCCAAATGCATGTATTTTAGCATTAAAGGAATTATTGATTAAAGAGTGGAAAACAACATACCTTCACCTACCTGAGAAGGTCTTGAGCTATGCATTAAAGAGATATTTGTATGGCTGGAATATTTTTGGCTGCTACTATTGGATCATCAATCTTGAAGTGAAACAATATGATCTGCTTGGTTGTATGAACATAGAATGAGATATGAAATTGGTACATTTGTACCATATTATTGCTAGAACTAATCTGTTGGTGCTGAACTCCGGAGATAAATTTTTATTTATTGTAACATTGCTACAAGTTTTTGTAAGTTTCATGGAACCATATACTATTCATTCATATCCACATCATGGAATTATTAGTTCTTTTCTATGTGAATAAATTTTTTTGATGTCGAACATAGAAAATTTTTGTTGGATTACTGGCCATTAGTGAATTTCACTAACCAACACAAGACTACTCACCATTAATATCAATGAGAGACTACTCACCATGAATTTCACTAACCATAAATAGGTACAAATAAATGATTCGAAGTCGAGTCACCTAGAAGATCCAAAAAACATGGGACATTGATGTATTCCCATTGTTAATTGGTAAGAAAACTTGTCATTAAGGCATGGAAGCCTCAAGGTACTAAAAATAACTCTAGTCTCAAAACCATATAATGTGTTGAATTCAATGGGTTAAGACTTACTAGAAGGAGGGTCTTAATGAATCTCCCATCATCTAACGTGAGTATAAAATAATGATTTAGAGGACCATGGATGGAAGGTTTGCATTTATGAATCATGTTTTATTTTACAAAGGGAAAATGACAATGGGGTAGCTCAACATTGTAAGTGATCTAAATGACTTTATTCATGGGTTAGAGATGAAATGTATGTGAGATAGGGAAGTGTAAAATTTGCAAAGGGAAAATGGTTTTGCAGTTGTTGGCCTGTGACCACACATAAAGGGGAGAGGGAGAAAGGAAGGCCAATCCTGACTGTCAAAGAACTTCAAAGGAATCAATCAACATCTCAGTTTAGTAGAAAGGGGAAAGTTGTATCTGATAAGGCTTAAATGGTGAGAAAAATTCATTTCTACCATCCTTCATCTCATCTACCCTCCTTACCTACATTTACCCTCTTACCCTTCACTTTCCATTTTATAAAGCCCTACGTTGCATTTCTTCATTAGCAACACTGCATCCCGCAAGTTTTAACCTTTACCTTTTAAGCCATAGCCGAAACTTATTTTTTCGCCGATGTGATTTGGTGGGACCCGTCCAACCTTACCACATTGCCAAATTCGCATGAAAACCCTTGTATTCCACTTCCCTTACCTTTCGCCTTTCCTCACTTTACAGCGACTAACGCATTGCATATCGCATATCGCGCAATTTACAACTTACCACTTAAAGCACCTACAATCTATTTTATTTAGTTTGTGATGCAATAGGTCGGCCCCACCTCAACAGTCCCCCCCCCCCCAACCCCCCCATGTTAGAAAATTATATATTACAAAGCAATGCAACACATAAATGCGGAAAACACAAGTGCACAAAACACATAAAACCAGAGAGACACAGATATACATGGTTCACCCAGTTTGGGCTACGTCCACCCCGAACAGCTAGCCCTTCCTTTCTATTATCCAGAAAAATGAAGAGACACAACCTACAGAAAATCCACTGTACTATCCTTTGTTCTCTCTCACAGTATCCCTATATATTTCTTGCTCTGAGAATACCCATACAATACACAGCCACAATACAATACCCTCATACAAATGAGGAGTTTCCTTCTAGGGCAAAAAACCCTAAACTAAGCATAACTTCTACCGTCAAATCATCCGCCTAATGAACAGCCCAGATTGACTAGAAATTACTATACTTTTACAAGGACCCCCCAAGTATCGTTTAATTACGGGCGACTTTGTTGCCCCATTAAGGTACGAGGGTCCAACGTTGTGATACAAAATAGACAAGGTAATCAGGCTTCATACCCAACAAGCTCCCACTTGGAGACTGATTGTAGCAACTCCACCGCTGCTTCATTTGCTGGACAATGGCTCCTCTTTGGACCTGGTTGTTTCTCATCTTCATTGTCATCCTTGAAGACCAATTGAAACTGAGCATAATCTCAGTTTCTCCCTGGTTACAACTTTTTTTAGCATATCTGCAGGATTCTGGCTAGTGTGTATCTTTTCCAACTTCAACTGTCCATCTTCCAATAGTGACCGTATGAAATTGTACTTGAGTTGTATGTGTTTAGTCCTAGAATGAAATGTTGAGTTCTTTGCAAGATGAATGGCACTTTGGCTATCACTATATAACGTGCCCATATCATGCTTCGTACCCAATTCATCCATAAACCTTTGTAACCAAATCATTTCTTTACTAGCCTCTATAGCAGCAACATACTCTACTTCTGTTGTTGAAAGTGAAACAACACTTTGGATTTTTGAAACCCAAATAATAGCTATTCCACCTATAATAAATACATATCCTGTAGTGCTCCTCCTCTTTTCTATGTCACCTGCCATATCTGCATCAACATATCCCTGTAGAGCAATGTTTG